>JANJGN010003006.1:0-53215 GCA_026770705.1 Isurus oxyrinchus
ACCTCAAAATTGAAAAACACCAACAAATTCAACGACAACCTCAACATTGAAAAACAACAACAACCTCAACATTGAAAAACACCAACAAATTCAACAACAACCTCAACATTGAAAAACAACAACAACCTCAACATTGAAAAACACCAACAAATTCAACAACAACCTCAACATTGAAAAACAACAACAAACTCAGCATTGAAAAACACCAACAAATTCAACAACAACCTCAACATTGAAAAACACCAACAAATTCAACAACAACCTCAGCAGTGAAAAACAACAACAACCTCAACATTGAAAAATATCAACAAATTCAACACCAACCTCAACATTGAAAAACACAAACAAATTCAACAACAACCACAAAATTGAAAAACAACAACAACCTCAACATTGAAAAACACCAACAAATTCAACAACAACCTCAACATTGAAAAACAACAACTACCTCAACATTGAAAAACACCAACAAATTCAACAGCAACATCAACATTGAAAAACACCAACAAATTCAACAACAACCTCAACATTGAAAAAACACCAACAAATTCAACAACAACCTCAACATTGAAAAACTACAACAACCTCAACATTGAAAAACACCAACAAATTCAACAACAACCTCAACATTGAAAAGCAACAACAACCTCAACATTGAAAAACACCAACAAATTCAAAAACAACCTCAACATTGAAAAACACCAACAAATTCAACAACAACCTCAACATTGAAAAACAGCAACAACCTCTACATTGAAAAACAGCAACAAATTGAACAACAACCTCAACAATGAAAAACAACAACAACCTCAACATTGAAAAACACCAACAAATTCAACAACAACCTCAACATTGAAAAACACCAACAGATTCAACAACAACCTCAACTTTTAAAAACACCAACAAATTCAACAAGAACCTCAACATTGAAAAACACCAACAAATTTAACAACAACTTCAACATTGAAAAACACCAACAAATTCAACAACAACCTCGACATTGAAAAACACCAACAAATTCAACAACAACCTCAACATTGAAAAACTACAACAACCTCAACATTGAAAAACACCAACAAATTCAACAACAACCTCAACATTGAAAAGCAACAACAACCTCAACATTGAAAAACACCAACAAATTCAAAAACAACCTCAACATTGAAAAACACCAACAAATTCAACAACAACCTCAACATTGAAAAACAACAACAACCTCTACATTGAAAAACAGCAACAAATTCAACAACAACCTCAACAATGAAAAACAACAACAACCTCAACATTGAAAAACACCAACAAATTCAACAACAACCTCAACACTGAAAAACACTAACAAATTCAACAACAACCTCAACATTGAAAAACAACAACAACCTCAACATTGAAAAACACCAACAAATTCAACAAGAACCTCAACATTGAAAAACAACAACAATCTCAACATTGAAAAACACCAACAAATGCAACAACAACCTCAACATTGAAAAATGCCAACAAATTCAACACCAACCTCAACATTGAAAAACAACAACAACCTCAACATTGAAAAACACCAACAAATTCAACAACAACCTCAACATTGAAAAACAACAACAACCTCAACATTGAAAAAAAACATCAACCTCAACATTGAAAAATACCAACAAATTCAACAACAACCTCAACATTGAAAAACAACAACAACCTCAACATTGAAAAAACACCATCAAATTCAACAACAACTTCAACATTGAAAAACACCAACAAATTCAACAACAACCTCGAAATTGAAAAACAACAACAAATTCAACAACAACATCAACATTGAAAAACAACAACAACCTCAACATTGAAAAACATCAACAAATTCAACAACAACCTCAACATTGTAAAACAACAACAACCTCAACATTGAAAAACACCAACAAATTCAACAACAAACTCAACATTTAAAAACACCAACAAATTCAACAAGAACCTCAACATTGAAAAACAACAACAACCTCTACATTGAAAAACAGCAACAAATTCAACAACAACCTCAACAATGAAAAACAACAACAACCTCAACATTGAAAAACACCAACAAATTCAACAACAACCTCAACACTGAAAAACACTAACAAATTCAACAACAACCTCAACATTGAAAAACAACAACAACCTCAACATTGAAAAACACCAACAAATTCAACAACAACCTCAACATTGAAAAACAACAACAACCTCAACATTGAAAAACACCAACAAATGCAAAAACAACCTCAACATTGAAAAACAACAACAACCTCAACATTGAAAAATACCAACAAATTCAACACCAACCTCAACATTGAAAAACAACAACAACCTCAACATTGAAAAACACCAACAAATTCAACACCAACCTCAACATTGAAAAACAACACCAACCTCAACATTGAAAAACAACAACAACCTCAACATTGAAAAAAAACATCAACCTCAACATTGAAAAATACCAACAAATTCAACAACAACCTCAACATTGAAAAACAACAACAACCTCAACATTGAAAAAACACCATCAAATTCAACAACAACTTCAACATTGAAAAACACCAACAAATTCAACAACAACCTCGAAATTGAAAAACAACAACAAATTCAACAACAACCTCAATATTGAAAAACAACAACAACCTCAACATTGAAAACACCAACAAGTTCAACAACAACCTCGACATTCAAAACCACCAACAAATTCAACAACAACCTCAATATTGAAAAAACAACAACAACCTCAACATTGAAAAACACCAACAAATTCAACAATAACCTCAAAATTGAAAAACACCAACAAATTCAACGACAACCTCAACATTGAAAAACAACAACAACCTCAACATTGAAAAACACCAACAAATTCAACAACAACCTCAACATTGAAAAACAACAACAACCTCAACATTGAAAAACACCAACAAATTCAACAACAACCTCAACATTGAAAAACAACAACAAACTCAGCATTGAAAAACACCAACAAATTCAACAACAACCTCAACATTGAAAAACACCAACAAATTCAACAACAACCTCAGCAGTGAAAAACAACAACAACCTCAACATTGAAAAATATCAACAAATTCAACACCAACCTCAACATTGAAAAACACAAACAAATTCAACAACAACCACAATATTGAAAAACAACAACAACCTCAACATTGAAAAACACCAACAAATTCAACAACAACCTCAACATTGAAAAACAACAACAACCTCAACATTGAAAAACACCAACAAATTCAACAGCAACATCAACATTGAAAAACACCAACAAATTCAACAACAACCTCAACATTGAAAAACACCAACAAATTTAACAACAACCTCAACATTGAAAAACAACAAGAACCTCATCATGGAAGAACACCAACAAAGTCAACAACAACCCCAACATTGAAAAACACCAACAACCTCAACATTGAAAAACAAACAACAAAGTCAGCATTGAAAAACAACAACAACCTCAACATTGAAAAACACCAACAGATCCAACAACAACCTCAACGTTGAAAAACAACAACAACCTCAACATTGAAAAACACCAACGAATTCAACAACAACTTCAACTTTGAAAAACACCAACAAATTCAACAACAACCTCGAAATTGAAAAACACCAACAAATTCAACAACAACCTCAACATTGAAAAATAACAACAACCTCAACATTGAAAAACAACAACAACCTCAACATTGAAAAACACCAACAAATTCAACAACAACCTCAACATTGAAAAATAACAACAACCTCAACATTGAAAAACAACAACAACCTCAACATTGAAAAACACCAACAAATTCAACAACAACCTCAACATCGAAAAACAACAACAACCTCATCATAAAAAACACCAACAAAGTCAACAACTTCAACATTGAAAAACACCAGCAAATTCAAAAACAACCTCGACATTGAAAAACACCATCAAATTCAACAACAACCTCAACATTGAAAAAAGACAACAACCTCAACATTGAAAAACACCAACAAATTCAACAACAACCTCAACATTGAAAAAACACCAACAAATTCAACAACAACCTCAACATTTAAAAACAACAACAACCTGAACATTGAAAAACACCAACAATTTCAACAACAACCTCAACATTGAAAAACAACAACAACATCAACATTGAAAAACACCAACAAATTCAACAACAACTTCAACATTGAAAAACACCAACAAATTCAACAACAACCTCGACATTGAAAAACACCAACAAATTCAACAACAACCTCAACATTGAAAAACAACAACAACCTCAACATTGAAAAACACCAACAAATTCAACAACAACCTCAACATTGAAAAACAACAACAACCTCAACATAAAAAACACCAACACATTCAACAACAACTTCAACATTGAAAAACACCAACAAATTCAACAACAACCTCGACATTGAAAAACACCATCAAATTCAACAACAACCTCAACATTGAAAAACAACAACAACCTCAACATTGAAAAACACCAACAAATTCAACAACAACCTCAACATTGAAAAACACCAACAAATTCAACAACAACCTTCACATTGAACAACAACAACAACCTCAAAATTGAAAAACACCAACAAATTCAACAACAACCTCAACATTGAAAAACAACAACAACCTCAACATTGAAAAACACCAACAAATTCAACAACAACCTCAACATTTAAAGACACCAACAAATTCAACAACAACCTCAACATTGAAAAACACCAACAAATTCAACAACAAACTCAACATTGAAAAACAACAACAACCTCAACATTGAAAAACACCAACAAATTCAACAACAACCTCACACAACATTGAAAAACAACAACAACCACAACATCGAAAAACACCAACAAATTCAACAACAACCTCAACATTTAAAAACACCAACAAATTCAACAACAACCTCAACATTGAAAAACACCAACAAATTCAACAGCAACTTCAACATTGAAAAACACCAACAAATTCAACAGCAACCTCGACATTGAAAAACACCAACAAATTCAACAACAACCTCAACATTGAAAAACAACAACAACCTCAACATTGAAAAACACCAACAAATTCAACAACAACCTCAACATTTAAAAACAACAACAACCTCAACATAAAAAACACCAACAAATTCAACAACAACTTCAACATTGAAAAACACCAACAAATTCAACAACAACCTCGACATTGAAAAACACCATCAAATTCAACAACAACCTCAACATTGAAAAACACAAAAAAATTCAACAACAGCCTCCACATTGAACAACAACAACAACCACAACATTGAAAAACACCAACAAATTCAACAACAACCTCAACATTGAAAAACACCAACAAATTCAACAACAACCTCAACATTGAAAAATAACAACAACCTCAACATTGAAAAACAACAACAACCTCAACATTGAAAAACACCAACAAATTCAACAACAACCTCAACATCGAAAAACAACAACAACCTCATCATAAAAAACACCAACAAAGTCAACAACTTCAACATTGAAAAACACCAGCAAATTCAAAAACAACCTCGACATTGAAAAACACCATCAAATTCAACAACAACCTCAACATTGAAAAAAGACAACAACCTCAACATTGAAAAACACCAACAAATTCAACAACAACCTCAACATTGAAAAACACCAACAAATTCAACAACAACCTCAACATTTAAAAACAACAACAACCTGAACATTGAAAAACACCAACAATTTCAACAACAACCTCAACATTGAAAAACAACAACAACATCAACATTGAAAAACACCAACAAATTCAACAACAACTTCAACATTGAAAAACACCAACAAATTCAACAACAACCTCGACATTGAAAAACACCAACAAATTCAACAACAACCTCAACATTGAAAAACAACAACAACCTCAACATTGAAAAACACCAACAAATTCAACAACAACCTCAACATTGAAAAACAACAACAACCTCAACATAAAAAACACCAACACATTCAACAACAACTTCAACATTGAAAAACACCAACAAATTCAACAACAACCTCGACATTGAAAAACACCATCAAATTCAACAACAACCTCAACATTGAAAAACAACAACAACCTCAACATTGAAAAACACCAACAAATTCAACAACAACCTCAACATTGAAAAACACCAACAAATTCAACAACAACCTTCACATTGAACAACAACAACAACCTCAAAATTGAAAAACACCAACAAATTCAACAACAACCTCAACATTGAAAAACAACAACAACCTCAACATTGAAAAACACCAACAAATTCAACAACAACCTCAACATTTAAAGACACCAACAAATTCAACAACAACCTCAACATTGAAAAACACCAACAAATTCAACAACAAACTCAACATTGAAAAACAACAACAACCTCAACATTGAAAAACACCAACAAATTCAACAACAACCTCACACAACATTGAAAAACAACAACAACCACAACATCGAAAAACACCAACAAATTCAACAACAACCTCAACATTTAAAAACACCAACAAATTCAACAACAACCTCAACATTGAAAAACACCAACAAATTCAACAGCAACTTCAACATTGAAAAACACCAACAAATTCAACAGCAACCTCGACATTGAAAAACACCAACAAATTCAACAACAACCTCAACATTGAAAAACAACAACAACCTCAACATTGAAAAACACCAACAAATTCAACAACAACCTCAACATTTAAAAACAACAACAACCTCAACATAAAAAACACCAACAAATTCAACAACAACTTCAACATTGAAAAACACCAACAAATTCAACAACAACCTCGACATTGAAAAACACCATCAAATTCAACAACAACCTCAACATTGAAAAACACAAAAAAATTCAACAACAGCCTCCACATTGAACAACAACAACAACCACAACATTGAAAAACACCAACAAATTCAACAACAACCTCAACATTGAAAAACACCAATAAATTCAACAACAACCTCCACATTGAACAACAACAACCTCAACATTGAAAAACACCAACAAATTCAACAACAACCTCAACATTGAAAAACAACAACAACCTCAACATTGAAAAACACCAACAAATTCAACAACAACCTCAACATTTAAAAACACCAACAAATTCAGCAACAACCTCAACATTGAAAAACACCAACAAATTCAACAACAACCTCAACATTGAAAAACTACAACAACCTCAACATTGAAAAACACCAACAATTACAACAACAGCCTCAACATTGAAAAACAACAACAACCTGAACATTGAATAACAACAACAACCTCAACATTGAAAAACACCAACAAATTCAACAACAACCTCAACATTGAAAAACAACAACAACCTCAACATAAAAAACACCAACACATTCAACAACAACTTCAACATTGAAAAACACCAACAAATTCAACAACAACCTCGACATTGAAAAACACCATCAAATTCAACAACAACCTCAACATTGAAAAAGAACAACAACCTCAACATTGAAAAACACCAACAAATTCAACAACAACCTCAACATTGAAAAACACCAACAAATTCAACAACAACCTTCACATTGAACAACAACAACAACCTCAAAATTGAAAAACACCAACAAATTCAACAACAACCTCAACATTGAAAAACAACAACAACCTCAACATTGAAAAACACCAACAAATTCAACAACAACCTCAACATTTAAAGACACCAACAAATTCAACAACAACCTCAACATTGAAAAACACCAACAAATTCAACAACAAACTCAACATTGAAAAACAACAACAACCTCAACATTGAAAAACACCAACAAATTCAACAACAACCTCACACAACATTGAAAAACAACAACAACCACAACATCGAAAAACACCAACAAATTCAACAACAACCTCAACATTTAAAAACACCAGCAAATTCAACAACAACCTCAACATTGAAAAACACCAACAAATTCAACAGCAACTTCAACATTGAAAAACACCAACAAATTCAACAGCAACCTCGACATTGAAAAACACCAACAAATTCAACAACAACCTCAACATTGAAAAACAACAACAACCTCAACATTGAAAAACACCAACAAATTCAACAACAACCTCAACATTTAAAAACAACAACAACCTCAACATAAAAAACACCAACAAATTCAACAACAACTTCAACATTGAAAAACACCAACAAATTCAACAACAACCTCGACATTGAAAAACACCATCAAATTCAACAACAACCTCAACATTGAAAAACACAAAAAAATTCAACAACAGCCTCCACATTGAACAACAACAACAACCACAACATTGAAAAACACCAACAAATTCAACAACAACCTCAACATTGAAAAACACCAATAAATTCAACAACAACCTCCACATTGAACAACAACAACCTCAACATTGAAAAACACCAACAAATTCAACAACAACCTCAACATTGAAAAACAATAACAACCTCAACATTGAAAAACACCAACAAATTCAACAACAACCTCAACATTTAAAAACACCAACAAATTCAGCAACAACCTCAACATTGAAAAACACCAACAAATTCAACAACAACCTCAACATTGAAAAACTACAACAACCTCAACATTGAAAAACACCAACAATTACAACAACAGCCTCAACATTGAAAAACAACAACAACCTGAACATTGAATAACAACAACAACCTCAACATTGAAAAACACCAACAAATTCAACAACAACTTCAACATTGAAAAACACCAACAAATTCAACAACAACCTCGACATTGAAAAACACCAACAAATTCAGCAACAACCTCCACATTGAAAAACAACAACAACCTCAACATTGAAAAACACCAGCAAATTCAACAACAACCTCAACATTGAAAAACACCAACAAATTCAACAACAACCTCAACATTGAAAAAGAACAACAACCCCAACATTGAAAAACACCAACAAATTCAACAACAACCTCAACATTGAAAAACAACAACAACCTCAACATTGAAAAATACCAACAAATTCAACAACAACCTCAACATTGAAAAACACCAACAAATTCAACAACAACCTCAGCATTGAAAAACAACAACAACCTCAACATTGAAAAACACCAACAAATTCAACAACAACTTCAGCATTGAAAAACACCAACAAATTCAACAACAACCTCAACATTGAAAAACACCAACAAATTCAACAACAACCTCAACATTGAAAAATAACAACAACCTCAACATTGAAAAACAACAACAACCTCAACATTGAAAAACACCAACAAATTCAACAACAACCTCAACATTGAAAAACAACAACAACCTCATCATAAAAAACACCAACAAAGTCAACAACTTCAACATTGAAAAACACGAGCAAATTCAACAACAACCTCAACATTGAAAAACACCTACAAGTTCAACAACAACCTGCACATTGAACAACAACAACAACCTCAACATTGAAAAACACCAACACAATCACCAACAACCTCAACATTGAAAAACAACAACAACCTCAACATTGAAAAACACCAACAAATTCAACAACAAGCTCAAAATTTAAAAACACCAACAAATTCAACAACAACCTCAACATTGAAAAACACCAACAAATTCAACAACAACTTCAACATTGAAAAACACCAACAAATTCAACAACAACCTCGACATTGAAAAACACCAACAAATTCAACAACAACCTCAACATTGAAAAACTACAACAACCTCAACATTGAAAAACACCAACAAATACAACAACAACCTCAACATTGAAAAACAACAACAACCTCAACATTGAAAAACACCAACAAATTCAACAACAACCTCAACAATGAAAACACCAACAAATTCAACAACAACCTCAACATTGAAAAACAACAACAACCTCAACATTGAAAAACAACAACAACCTCAACATTGAAAAACACCAACCAATTCAACAACAACCTGAACATTGAAAAACAACAACAACTTCAACATTGAAAAACACCAACAATTCAACAAGAACTTCAACATTGAAAAACACCAACAAATTCAACAACAACCTCGAAATTGAAAAACACCAACAAATTCAACAACAACCTCAACATTGAAAAACAACAGCAACCTCAACATTGAAAAACACCAACAAATTCAACAACAACCTCAACATTGAAAAACACCAACAAATTCAACAACAACCTCAACATTGAAAAACAACAACAACCTCAACGTTGAAAAACACCAACAAATTCAACAACAACCTCAAAATTGAAAAACAACAACAACCTCAACATTGAAAAACACCAACAAATTCAACAACAACCTCAACATTGAAAAACACCAACAAATTCAACAACAAAGTCAGCATTGAAAAACAACAACAACCTCAACATTGAAAAACACCAACAGATCCAACAACAACCTCAACGTTGAAAAACAACAACAACCTCAACATTGAAAAACACCAACGAATTCAACAACAACTTCAACTTTGAAAAACACCAACAAATTCAACAACAACCTCGAAATTGAAAAACACCAACAAATTCAACAACAACCTCAACATTGAAAAATAACAACAACCTCAACATTGAAAAACAACAACAACCTCAACATTGAAAAACACCAACAAATTCAACAACAACCTCAACATTGAAAAATAACAACAACCTCAACATTGAAAAACAACAACAACCTCAACATTGAAAAACACCAACAAATTCAACAACAACCTCAACATCGAAAAACAACAACAACCTCATCATAAAAAACACCAACAAAGTCAACAACTTCAACATTGAAAAACACCAGCAAATTCAAAAACAACCTCGACATTGAAAAACACCATCAAATTCAACAACAACCTCAACATTGAAAAAAGACAACAACCTCAACATTGAAAAACACCAACAAATTCAACAACAACCTCAACATTGAAAAACACCAACAAATTCAACAACAACCTCAACATTTAAAAACAACAACAACCTGAACATTGAAAAACACCAACAAATTCAACAACAACCTCAACATTGAAAAACAACAACAACATCAACATTGAAAAACACCAACAAATTCAACAACAACTTCAACATTGAAAAACACCAACAAATTCAACAACAACCTCGACATTGAAAAACACCAACAAATTCAACAACAACCTCAACATTGAAAAACAACAACAACCTCAACATTGAAAAACACCAACAAATTCAACAACAACCTCAACATTGAAAAACAACAACAACCTCAACATAAAAAACACCAACACATTCAACAACAACTTCAACATTGAAAAACACCAACAAATTCAACAACAACCTCGACATTGAAAAACACCATCAAATTCAACAACAACCTCAACATTGAAAAACAACAACAACCTCAACATTGAAAAACACCAACAAATTCAACAACAACCTCAATATTGAAAAACACCAACAAATTCAACAACAACCTCAGCATTGAAAAACAACAACAACCTCAACATTGGAAAACACCAACAAATTCAACAACAACCTCAGCATTGAAAAACAACAACAACCTCAACATTGATAAACACCAACAAATTCAACAAGAACTTCAACATTGAAAAACACCAACAAATTCAACAACAACCACGAAATTGAAAAACACCAACAAATTCAACAACAACCTCAACATTGAAAAACAACAACAACCTGAACATTGAAAAACACCAACAAATTCAACAACAACCTCAGCATTGAAAAACAACAACAACCTCAACATTGAAAAACACCAATATATTCATCAACAACCTCAACATTTAAAAACACCAACAAATTCAACAACAACCTCAACTTTGAAAAACAACAACAACCTCAACATTGAAAAACACCAACAAATTCAACAACAACCTCAACATTGAAAAACAAGAACAACCTCAACATTGAAAAACACCAACAAATTCAACAACAACCTCAACATTCAAAAACACCAACAAAGTCAACAACAACCTGAACATTTAAAAACGCCAACAAATTCAACAACAACCTCAACATTGAAAAACACCAACAAATTCAACAACAACCTCAACATTAAAAAACAACAACAACCTCAACATTGAAAAACACCAACAAATTCAACAACAAATTCAACATTGAAAAACACCAACAAATTCAACAACAACCTCGACATTGAAAAACACCAACAAATTCAACAACAACCTCCACATTGAACAACAACAACAACCTCAACATTGAAAAACACCAACAAATTCAACAACAACCTCAACATTGAAAAACAACAACATCCTCAACATTGAAAAACACCAACAAATTCAACAACAACCTCAACATTGAAAAACACCAACAAATTCAACAAAAACTTCAACATTGAAAAACACCAACAAATTCAACAACAACTTCGACATTGAAAAACACCAACAAATTCAACAGCAACCTCAACATTGAAAAACTACAACAACCTCAACATTGAAAAACACCAACAAATTCAACAACAACCTCAACATTGAAAAACACCAACAAATTCAACAACAACCTCAACATTGAAAAACAACAACAACCTCAACATTGAAAAACACCAACAAATTCAACAACAAGCTCAACATTGAAAAACACCAACAAATTCAACAACAACCTCAACATTGAAAAATAACAACAACCTCAACATTGAAAAACAACAACAACCTCAACATTGAAAAACACCAACAAATTCAACAACAACCTCAACATTGAAAAACACCAACAAATTCAACAACAACCTCAACATTGAAAAATAACAACAACCTCAACATTGAAAAACAACAACAACCTCAACATTGAAAAACACCAACAATATTCAACAACAACCTCAACATTGAAAAAGAACAACAACCTCAAAATTGAAAAACACCAAGAAATTCAACAACAACTTCAACATTGAAAAACACCAACAAATTCAACAACAACCTCGAAATTGAAAAACATCAACAAGTTCAACAACAACCTCAACATTGAAAAATAACAACCTCAACATTGAAAACAACAACAACCTCAACATTGAAAAACACCAACAAATTCAACAACAACCTCAACATTCAAAAACAACAACAACCTCACCACAAAATACACCAACAAATTCAACAACAACTTCAACATTGAAAAACACCAACAAATTCAACAACAACCTCGACATTGAAAAACACCATCAAATTCAACAACAACCTCAACATTGAAAAACAACAACAACCTCAACATTGAAAAACACCAACAAATTCAACAACAACCTCAACATTGAAAAACACCTACAAATTCAACAACAACCTCAACATTTAAAAACAACAACAACCTCAACATTGAAAAACACCAACAAATTCAACAACAACCTCAACATTGAAAAACAACAACAACCTCAACATCGAAAAACACCAACAAATTCAACAACAACTTCAACATTGAAAAACACCAACAAATTCAACAACAACCTCGACATTGAAAAACACCATCAAATTCAACAACAACCTCAACATTGAAAAACACCAACAAATTCAACAACACCCTCCACATTGAACAACAACAACCTCAACATTGAAAAACACCAACAAATTCAACAACAACCTCAACATTGAAAAACACCAACAAGTTCAACAACAACCTCCACATTGAACAACAACAACAACCTCAACATTGAAAAACACCAACAAATTCAACAACAACCTCAACATTGAAAAACAACAACAACCTCAACATTGAAAAACACCAACAAATTCAACAACAAACTCAACATTTAAAAACACCAACAAATTCAACAACAACCTCAACATTAAAAACAACAACAAATTCAACAACAACTTCAACATTGAAAAACACCAACAAATTCAACAACAACCTCGACATTGAAAAACACCAACAAATTCAAAAACAACCTCAACATTGAAAAACTACAACAACCTCAACATTGAAAAACACCAACAAATACAACAACAACCTCAACATTGAAAAACAACAACAACCTCAACATTGAAAAACACCAACAAATTCAACAACAACCTCAACAATGAAAACACCAACAAATTCAACAACAACCTCAACATTGAAAAACAACAACAACCTCAACATTGAAAAAAAACAACAACCTCATCATTGAAAAACACCAACCAATTCAACAACAACCTGAACATTGAAAAACAACAACAACTTCAACATTGAAAAACACCAACAAATTCAACAACAACTTCAACATTGAAAAACACCAACAAATTCAACAACAACCTCGAAATTGAAAAACACCAAAAAATTCAACAACAACCTCAACATTGAAAAACAACAACAACCTCAACATTGAAAAACACCAACAAATTCAACAACAATCTCAACATTGAAAAACACCAACAAATTCAACAACAACCTCAACATTAAAAAACAACAGCAACCTCAACTTTGAAAAACACCAACAAATTCAAAAACAACCTCAACATTGAAAAACTACAACAACCTCAACATTGAAAAACACCAACAAATACAACAACAACCTCAACATTGAAAAACAACAACAACCTCAACATCGAAAAACACCAACAAATTCAACAACAACCTCAACAATGAAAACACCAACAAATTCAACAACAACCTCAACATTGAAAAACAACAACAACCTCAACATTGAAAAAAAACAACAACCTCATCATTGAAAAACACCAACCAATTCAACAACAACCTGAACATTGAAAAACAACAACAACTTCAACATTGAAAAACACCAACAAATTCAACAACAACTTCAACATTGAAAAACACCAACAAATTCAACAACAACCTCGAAATTGAAAAACACCAAAAAATTCAACAACAACCTCAACATTGAAAAACAACAACAACCTCAACATTGAAAAACACCAACAAATTCAACAACAATCTCAACATTGAAAAACACCAACAAATTCAACAACAACCTCAACATTGAAAAACAACAACAACCTCAACATTGAAAAACACCAACAAATTCAACAACAACCTCAACATTGAAAAACACCAACATATTCAACAACAACCTCAACATTGAAAAACAACAACAACCTCAACATTGAAAAACACCAACAAATTCAACAACAACCTCAACATTGAAAAACACCAACAAATTCAACAACAACCTCAACATTTAAAAACAACAACAACCTGAACATGGAAAAACACCAACAAATTCAACAACAACCTCAACATTGAAAAACAACAACAACCTCAACATTGAAAAACACCAACAAATTCAACAACAACTTCAACATTGAAAAACACCAACAAATTCAACAGCAACCTCGACATTGAAAAACACCAACAAATTCAACAACAACCTCAACATTGAAAAACAACAACAACCTCAACATTGAAAAACACCAACAAATTCAACAACAACCTCAACATTGAAAAACAACAACAACCTCAACATAAAAAACACCAACAAAGTCAACAACAACTTCAACATTGAAAAACACCAGCAAATTCAACAACAACCTCGACATTGAAAAACACCATCAAATTCAACAACAACCTCAACATTGAAAAACAACAGAACCTCAACATTGAAAAACACCAACAAATTCAACAACAACCTCAACATTGAAAAACACCAACAAATTCAACAACAACCTCAACATTTAAAAACAACAACAACCTGAACATTGAAAAACACCAACAAATTCAACAACAACCTCAACATTGAAAAACAACAACAACCTCAACATTGAAAAACACCAACAAATTCAACAACAACTTCAACATTGAAAATCACCAACAAATTCAACAACAACCTCAACATTGAAAAACAACAACAACCTCAACATTGAAAAACACCAACAAATTCAACAGCAACCTCAACATTTAAAGACACCAACAAATTCAACAACAGCCTCAACATTGAAAAACACCAACAAATTCAACAACAACCTCAACATTTAAAAACAACAACAACCTCAACATTGAAAAACACCAACAAATTCAACAACAACCTCACGCAACATTGAAAAACAACAACAACCTCAACATCGAAAAACACCAACAAATTCATCAACAACCTCAACATTTAAAAACACCAACAAATTCAACAACAACCTCAACATTGAAAAACACCAACAAATTCAACAACAACTTCAACATTGAAAAACACCAACAAATTCAACAGCAACCTCGACATTGAAAAACACCAACAAATTCAACAACAACCTCAACATTGAAAAACAACAACAACCTCAACATTGAAAAACACCAACAAATTCAACAACAACCTCAACATTGAAAAACAACAACAACCTCAACATAAAAAACACCAACAAATTCAACAACAACTTCAACATTGAAAAACACCAGCAAATTCAACAACAACCTCAACATTGAAAAAGAACAACAACCTCAACATTGAAAACACCAACAAATTCAACAACAACCTCAACATTGAAAAACAACAACAACCTCAACATAAAAAACACCAACAAATTCAACAACAACTTCAACATTGAAAAACACCAACATATTCAACAACAACCTCGACATTGAAAAACAAAATCAAATTCAACAACAACCTCAACATTGAAAAACACCAACAAATTCAACAACAACCTCCACATTGAACAACAACAACCTCAACATTGAAAAACACCAACAAATTCAACAACAACCTCAACATTGAAAAACACCTACAAGTTCAACAACAACCTCCACATTGAACAACAACAACAACCTCAACATTGAAAAACACCAACACAATCACCAACAACCTCAACATTGAAAAACAACAACAACCTCAACATTGAAAAACACCAACAAATTCAACAACAAGCTCAAAATTTAAAAACACCAACAAATTCAACAACAACCTCAACATTGAAAAACACCAACAAATTCAACAACAACTTCAACATTGAAAAACACCAACAAATTCAACAACAACCTCGACATTGAAAAACACCAACAAATTCAACAACAACCTCAACATTGAAAAACTACAACAACCTCAACATTGAAAAACACCAACAAATACAACAACAACCTCAACATTGAAAAACAACAACAACCTCAACATTGAAAAACACCAACAAATTCAACAACAACCTCAACAATGAAAACACCAACAAATTCAACAACAACCTCAACATTGAAAAACAACAACAACCTCAACATTGAAAAACAACAACAACCTCAACATTGAAAAACACCAACCAATTCAACAACAACCTGAACATTGAAAAACAACAACAACTTCAACATTGAAAAACACCAACAATTCAACAACAACTTCAACATTGAAAAACACCAACAAATTCAACAACAACCTCGAAATTGAAAAACACCAACAAATTCAACAACAACCTCAACATTGAAAAACAACAGCAACCTCAACATTGAAAAACACCAACAAATTCAACAACAACCTCAACATTGAAAAACACCAACAAATTCAACAACAACCTCAACATTGAAAAACAACAACAACCTCAACGTTGAAAAACACCAACAAATTCAACAACAACCTCAAAATTGAAAAACAACAACAACCTCAACATTGAAAAACACCAACAAATTCAACAACAACCTCAACATTGAAAAACACCAACAAATTCAACAACAAAGTCAGCATTGAAAAACAACAACAACCTCAACATTGAAAAACACCAACAGATCCAACAACAACCTCAACGTTGAAAAACAACAACAACCTCAACATTGAAAAACACCAACGAATTCAACAACAACTTCAACTTTGAAAAACACCAACAAATTCAACAACAACCACGAAATTGAAAAACACCAACAAATTCAACAACAACCTCAACATTGAAAAATAACAACAACCTCAACATTGAAAAACAACAACAACCTCAACATTGAAAAACACCAACAAATTCAACAACAACCTCAACATTGAAAAATAACAACAACCTCAACATTGAAAAACAACAACAACCTCAACATTGAAAAACACCAACAAATTCAACAACAACCTCAACATCGAAAAACAACAACAACCTCATCATAAAAAACACCAACAAAGTCAACAACTTCAACATTGAAAAACACCAGCAAATTCAAAAACAACCTCGACATTGAAAAACACCATCAAATTCAACAACAACCTCAACATTGAAAAAAGACAACAACCTCAACATTGAAAAACACCAACAAATTCAACAACAACCTCAACATTGAAAAACACCAACAAATTCAACAACAACCTCAACATTTAAAAACAACAACAACCTGAACATTGAAAAACACCAACAAATTCAACAACAACCTCAACATTGAAAAACAACAACAACATCAACATTGAAAAACACCAACAAATTCAACAACAACTTCAACATTGAAAAACACCAACAAATTCAACAACAACCTCGACATTGAAAAACACCAACAAATTCAACAACAACCTCAACATTGAAAAACAACAACAACCTCAACATTGAAAAACACCAACAAATTCAACAACAACCTCAACATTGAAAAACAACAACAACCTCAACATAAAAAACACCAACACATTCAACAACAACTTCAACATTGAAAAACACCAACAAATTCAACAACAACCTCGACATTGAAAAACACCATCAAATTCAACAACAACCTCAACATTGAAAAACAACAACAACCTCAACATTGAAAAACACCAACAAATTCAACAACAACCTCAACATTGAAAAACACCAACAAATTCAACAACAACCTCCACATTGAACAACAACAACAACCTCAAAATTGAAAAACACCAACAAATTCAACAACAACCTCAACATTGAAAAACAACAACATCCTCAACATTGAAAAACACCAACAAATTCAACAACAACCTCAACATTTAAAGACACCAACAAATTCAACAACAACCTCAACATTGAACAACACCAACAAATTCAACAACAAACTCAACATTGAAAAACAACAACAACCTGAACATTGAAAAACACCAACAAATTCAACAACAACCTCACACAACATTGAAAAACAACAACAACCACAACATCGAAAAACACCAACAAATTCAACAACAACCTCAACATTTAAAAACACCAACAAATTCAACAACAACCTCAACATTGAAAAACACCAACAAATTCAACAGCAACTTCAACATTGAAAAACACCAAGAAATTCAACAGCAACCTCGACATTGAAAAACACCAACAAATTCAACAACAACCTCAACATTGAAAAACAACAACAACCTCAACATTGAAAAACACCAACAAATTCAACAACAACCTCAACATTTAAAAACAACAACAACCTCAACATAAAAAACACCAACAAATTCAACAACAACTTCAACATTGAAAAACACCAACAAATTCAACAACAACCTCGACATTGAAAAACACCATCAAATTCAACAACAACCTCAACATTGAA
Organism: Isurus oxyrinchus; assembly: GCA_026770705.1. Classification (NCBI taxonomy): domain Eukaryota; kingdom Metazoa; phylum Chordata; class Chondrichthyes; order Lamniformes; family Lamnidae; genus Isurus; species Isurus oxyrinchus. The sequence continues at coordinate 19,306 of JANJGN010003006.1, forward strand.
AAACACAAAAAAATTCAACAACAGACTCCACATTGAACAACAACAACAACCACAACATTGAAAAACACCAACAAATTCAACAACAACCTCAACATTGAAAAACACCAATAAATTCAACAACAACCTCCACATTGAACAACAACAACCTCAACATTGAAAAACACCAACAAATTCAACAACAACCTCAACATAGAAAAACAACAACAACCTCAACATTGAAAAACACCAACAAATTCAACAACAACCTCAACATTTAAAAACACCAACAAATTCAGCAACAACCTCAACATTGAAAAACACCAACAAATTCAACAACAACCTCAACATTGAAAAACTACAACAACCTCAACATTGAAAAACACCAACAATTACAACAACAGCCTCAACATTGAAAAACAACAACAACCTGAACATTGAATAACAACAACAACCTCAACATTGAAAAACACCAACAAATTCAACAACAACTTCAACATTGAAAAACACCAACAAATTCAACAACAACCTCGACATTGAAAAACACCAACAAATTCAGCAACAACCTCCACATTGAAAAACAACAACAACCTCAACATTGAAAAACACCAGCAAATTCAACAACAACCTCAACATTGAAAAACACCAACAAATTCAACAACAACCTCAACATTGAAAAACAACAACAACCCCAACATTGAAAAACACCAACAAATTCAACAACAACCTCAACATTGAAAAACAACAACAACCTCAACATTGAAAAATACCAACAAATTCAACAACAACCTCAACATTGAAAAACACCAACAAATTCAACAACAACCTCAGCATTGAAAAACAACAACAACCTCAACATTGAAAAACACCAACAAATTCAACAACAACTTCAGCATTGAAAAACACCAACAAATTCAACAACAACCTCAACATTGAAAAACACCAACAAATTCAACAACAACATCAACATTGAAAAATAACAACAACCTCAACATTGAAAAACAACAACAACCTCAACATTGAAAAACACCAACAAATTCAACAACAACCTCAACATTGAAAAACAACAACAACCTCATCATAAAAAACACCAACAAAGTCAACAACTTCAACATTGAAAAACACGAGCAAATTCAACAACAACCTCAACATTGAAAAACACCTACAAGTTCAACAACAACCTGCACATTGAACAACAACAACAACCTCAACATTGAAAAACACCAACACAATCACCAACAACCTCAACATTGAAAAACAACAACAACCTCAACATTGAAAAACACCAACAAATTCAACAACAAGCTCAAAATTTAAAAACACCAACAAATTCAACAACAACCTCAACATTGAAAAACACCAACAAATTCAACAACAACTTCAACATTGAAAAACACCAACAAATTCAACAACAACCTCGACATTGAAAAACACCAACAAATTCAACAACAACCTCAACATTGAAAAACTACAACAACCTCAACATTGAAAAACACCAACAAATACAACAACAACCTCAACATTGAAAAACAACAACAACCTCAACATTGAAAAACACCAACAAATTCAACAACAACCTCAACAATGAAAACACCAACAAATTCAACAACAACCTCAACATTGAAAAACAACAACAACCTCAACATTGAAAAACAACAACAACCTCAACATTGAAAAACACCAACCAATTCAACAACAACCTGAACATTGAAAAACAACAACAACTTCAACATTGAAAAACACCAACAATTCAACAAGAACTTCAACATTGAAAAACACCAACAAATTCAACAACAACCTCGAAATTGAAAAACACCAACAAATTCAACAACAACCTCAACATTGAAAAACAACAGCAACCTCAACATTGAAAAACACCAACAAATTCAACAACAACCTCAACATTGAAAAACACCAACAAATTCAACAACAACCTCAACATTGAAAAACAACAACAACCTCAACGTTGAAAAACACCAACAAATTCAACAACAACCTCAAAATTGAAAAACAACAACAACCTCAACATTGAAAAACACCAACAAATTCAACAACAACCTCAACATTGAAAAACACCAACAAATTCAACAACAAAGTCAGCATTGAAAAACAACAACAACCTCAACATTGAAAAACACCAACAGATCCAACAACAACCTCAACGTTGAAAAACAACAACAACCTCAACATTGAAAAACACCAACGAATTCAACAACAACTTCAACTTTGAAAAACACCAACAAATTCAACAACAACCTCGAAATTGAAAAACACCAACAAATTCAACAACAACCTCAACATTGAAAAATAACAACAACCTCAACATTGAAAAACAACAACAACCTCAACATTGAAAAACACCAACAAATTCAACAACAACCTCAACATTGAAAAATAACAACAACCTCAACATTGAAAAACAACAACAACCTCAACATTGAAAAACACCAACAAATTCAACAACAACCTCAACATCGAAAAACAACAACAACCTCATCATAAAAAACACCAACAAAGTCAACAACTTCAACTTTGAAAAACACCAGCAAATTCAAAAACAACCTCGACATTGAAAAACACCATCAAATTCAACAACAACCTCAACATTGAAAAAAGACAACAACCTCAACATTGAAAAACACCAACAAATTCAACAACAACCTCAACATTGAAAAACACCAACAAATTCAACAACAACCTCAACATTTAAAAACAACAACAACCTGAACATTGAAAAACACCAAGAAATTCAACAACAACCTCAACATTGAAAAACAACAACAACATCAACATTGAAAAACACCAACAAATTCAACAACAACTTCAACATTGAAAAACACCAACAAATTCAACAACAACCTCGACATTGAAAAACACCAACAAATTCAACAACAACCTCAACATTGAAAAACAACAACAACCTCAACATTGAAAAACACCAACAAATTCAACAACAACCTCAACATTGAAAAACAACAACAACCTCAACATAAAAAACACCAACACATTCAACAACAACTTCAACATTGAAAAACACCAACAAATTCAACAACAACCTCGACATTGAAAAACACCATCAAATTCAACAACAACCTCAACATTGAAAAACAACAACAACCTCAACATTGAAAAACACCAACAAATTCAACAACAACCTCAACATTGAAAAACACCAACAAATTCAACAACAACCTCCACATTGAACAACAACAACAACCTCAAAATTGAAAAACACCAACAAATTCAGCAACAACCTCCACATTGAAAAACAACAACAACCTCAACATTGAAAAACACCAACAAATTCAACAACAACCTCAACATTTAAAGACACCAACAAATTCAACAACAACCTCAACATTGAAAAACACCAACAAATTCAACAACAAACTCAACATTGAAAAACAACAACAACCTCAACATTGAAAAACACCAACAAATTCAACAACAACCTCACACAACATTGAAAAACAACAACAACCACAACATCGAAAAACACCAACAAATTCAACAACAACCTCAACATTTAAAAACACCAACAAATTCAACAACAACCTCAACATTGAAAAACACCAACAAATTCAACAGCAACTTCAGCATTGAAAAACACCAACAAATTCAACAGCAACCTCGACATTGAAAAACACCAACAAATTCAACAACAACCTCAACATTGAAAAACAACAACAACCTCAACATTGAAAAACACCAACAAATTCAACAACAACCTCAACATTTAAAAACAACAACAACCTCAACATAAAAAACACCAACAAATTCAACAACAACTTCAACATTGAAAAACACCAACAAATTCAACAACAACCTCGACATTGAAAAACACCATCAAATTCAACAACAACCTCAACATTGAAAAACACAAAAAAATTCAACAACAGCCTCCACATTGAACAACAACAACCACAACATTGAAAAACACCAACAAATTCAACAACAACCTCAACATTGAAAAACACCAATAAATTCAACAACAACCTCCACATTGAACAACAACAACCTCAACATTGAAAAACACCAACAAATTCAACAACAACCTCAACATTGAAAAACAACAACAACCTCAACATTGAAAAACACCAACAAATTCAACAACAACCTCAACATTTAAAAACACCAACAAATTCAGCAACAACCTCAACATTGAAAAACACCAACAAATTCAACAACAACCTCAACATTGAAAAACTACAACAACCTCAACATTGAAAAACACCAACAATTACAACAACAGCCTCAACATTGAAAAACAACAACAACCTGAACATTGAATAACAACAACAACCTCAACATTGAAAAACACCAACAAATTCAACAACAACTTCAACATTGAAAAACACCAACAAATTCAACAACAACCTCGACATTGAAAAACACCAACAAATTCAACAACAACCTCCACATTGAAAAACAACAACAACCTCAACATTGAAAAACACCAACAAATACAACAACAACCTCAACATTGAAAAACAACAACAACCTCAACATTGAAAAACACCAACAAATTCAACAACAACCTCAACAATGAAAACACCAACAAATTCAACAACAACCTCAACATTGAAAAACAACAACAACCTCAACATTGAAAAACAACAACAACCTCAACATTGAAAAACACCAACCAATTCAACAACAACCTGAACATTGAAAAACAACAACAACTTCAACATTGAAAAACACCAACAATTCAACAACAACTTCAACATTGAAAAACACCAACAAATTCAACAACAACCTCGAAATTGAAAAACACCAACAAATTCAACAACAACCTCAACATTGAAAAACAACAGCAACCTCAACATTGAAAAACACCAACAAATTCAACAACAACCTCAACATTGAAAAACACCAACAAATTCAACAACAACCTCAACATTGAAAAACAACAACAACCTCAACGTTGAAAAACACCAACAAATTCAACAACAACCTCAAAATTGAAAAACAACAACAACCTCAACATTGAAAAACAGCAACAAATTCAACAACAACCTCAACATTGAAAAACACCAACAAATTCAACAACAAAGTCAGCATTGAAAAACAACAACAACCTCAACATTGAAAAACACCAACAGATCCAACAACAACCTCAACGTTGAAAAACAACAACAACCTCAACATTGAAAAACACCAACGAATTCAACAACAACTTCAACTTTGAAAAACACCAACAAATTCAACAACAACCTCGAAATTGAAAAACACCAACAAATTCAACAACAACCTCAACATTGAAAAATAACAACAACCTCAACATTGAAAAACAACAACAACCTCAACATTGAAAAACACCAACAAATTCAACAACAACCTCAACATTGAAAAATAACAACAACCTCAACATTGAAAAACAACAACAACCTCAACATTGAAAAACACCAACAAATTCAACAACAACCTCAACATCGAAAAACAACAACAACCTCATCATAAAAAACACCAACAAAGTCAACAACTTCAACTTTGAAAAACACCAGCAAATTCAAAAACAACCTCGACATTGAAAAACACCATCAAATTCAACAACAACCTCAACATTGAAAAAAGACAACAACCTCAACATTGAAAAACACCAACAAATTCAACAACAACCTCAACATTGAAAAACACCAACAAATTCAACAACAACCTCAACATTTAAAAACAACAACAACCTGAACATTGAAAAACACCAAGAAATTCAACAACAACCTCAACATTGAAAAACAACAACAACATCAACATTGAAAAACACCAACAAATTCAACAACAACTTCAACATTGAAAAACACCAACAAATTCAACAACAACCTCGACATTGAAAAACACCAACAAATTCAACAACAACCTCAACATTGAAAAACAACAACAACCTCAACATTGAAAAACACCAACAAATTCAACAACAACCTCAACATTGAAAAACAACAACAACCTCAACATAAAAAACACCAACACATTCAACAACAACTTCAACATTGAAAAACACCAACAAATTCAACAACAACCTCGACATTGAAAAACACCATCAAATTCAACAACAACCTCAACATTGAAAAACAACAACAACCTCAACATTGAAAAACACCAACAAATTCAACAACAACCTCAACATTGAAAAACACCAACAAATTCAACAACAACCTCCACATTGAACAACAACAACAACCTCAAAATTGAAAAACACCAACAAATTCAGCAACAACCTCAACATTGAAAAACAACAACAACCTCAACATTGAAAAACACCAACAAATTCAACAACAACCTCAACATTTAAAGACACCAACAAATTCAACAACAACCTCAACATTGAAAAACACCAACAAATTCAACAACAAACTCAACATTGAAAAACAACAACAACCTCAACATTGAAAAACACCAACAAATTCAACAACAACCTCACACAACATTGAAAAACAACAACAACCACAACATCGAAAAACACCAACAAATTCAACAACAACCTCAACATTTAAAAACACCAACAAATTCAACAACAACCTCAACATTGAAAAACACCAACAAATTCAACAGCAACTTCAGCATTGAAAAACACCAACAAATTCAACAGCAACCTCGACATTGAAAAACACCAACAAATTCAACAACAACCTCAACATTGAAAAACAACAACAACCTCAACATTGAAAAACACCAACAAATTCAACAACAACCTCAACATTTAAAAACAACAACAACCTCAACATAAAAAACACCAACAAATTCAACAACAACTTCAACATTGAAAAACACCAACAAATTCAACAACAACCTCGACATTGAAAAACACCATCAAATTCAACAACAACCTCAACATTGAAAAACACAAAAAAATTCAACAACAGCCTCCACATTGAACAACAACAACCACAACATTGAAAAACACCAACAAATTCAACAACAACCTCAACATTGAAAAACACCAATAAATTCAACAACAACCTCCACATTGAACAACAACAACCTCAACATTGAAAAACACCAACAAATTCAACAACAACCTCAACATTGAAAAACAACAACAACCTCAACATTGAAAAACACCAACAAATTCAACAACAACCTCAACATTTAAAAACACCAACAAATTCAGCAACAACCTCAACATTGAAAAACACCAACAAATTCAACAACAACCTCAACATTGAAAAACTACAACAACCTCAACATTGAAAAACACCAACAATTACAACAACAGCCTCAACATTGAAAAACAACAACAACCTGAACATTGAATAACAACAACAACCTCAACATTGAAAAACACCAACAAATTCAACAACAACTTCAACATTGAAAAACACCAACAAATTCAACAACAACCTCGACATTGAAAAACACCAACAAATTCAACAACAACCTCCACATTGAAAAACAACAACAACCTCAACATTGAAAAACACCAACAAATACAACAACAACCTCAACATTGAAAAACAACAACAACCTCAACATTGAAAAACACCAACAAATTCAACAACAACCTCAACAATGAAAACACCAACAAATTCAACAACAACCTCAACATTGAAAAACAACAACAACCTCAACATTGAAAAACAACAACAACCTCAACATTGAAAAACACCAACCAATTCAACAACAACCTGAACATTGAAAAACAACAACAACTTCAACATTGAAAAACACCAACAATTCAACAACAACTTCAACATTGAAAAACACCAACAAATTCAACAACAACCTCGAAATTGAAAAACACCAACAAATTCAACAACAACCTCAACATTGAAAAACAACAGCAACCTCAACATTGAAAAACACCAACAAATTCAACAACAACCTCAACATTGAAAAACACCAACAAATTCAACAACAACCTCAACATTGAAAAACAACAACAACCTCAACGTTGAAAAACACCAACAAATTCAACAACAACCTCAAAATTGAAAAACAACAACAACCTCAACATTGAAAAACACCAACAAATTCAACAACAACCTCAACATTGAAAAACACCAACAAATTCAACAACAAAGTCAGCATTGAAAAACAACAACAACCTCAACATTGAAAAACACCAACAGATCCAACAACAACCTCAACGTTGAAAAACAACAACAACCTCAACATTGAAAAACACCAACGAATTCAACAACAACTTCAACTTTGAAAAACACCAACAAATTCAACAACAACCTCGAAATTGAAAAACACCAACAAATTCAACAACAACCTCAACATTGAAAAATAACAACAACCTCAACATTGAAAAACAACAACAACCTCAACATTGAAAAACACCAACAAATTCAACAACAACCTCAACATTGAAAAATAACAACAACCTCAACATTGAAAAACAACAACAACCTCAACATTGAAAAACACCAACAAATTCAACAACAACCTCAACATCGAAAAACAACAACAACCTCATCATAAAAAACACCAACAAAGTCAACAACTTCAACATTGAAAAACACCATCAAATTCAACAACAACCTCAACATTGAAAAAAGACAACAACCTCAACATTGAAAAACACCAACAAATTCAACAACAACCTCAACATTGAAAAACACCAACAAATTCAACAACAACCTCAACATTTAAAAACAACAACAACCTGAACATTGAAAAACACCAACAAATTCAACAACAACCTCAACATTGAAAAACAACAACAACATCAACATTGAAAAACACCAACAAATTCAACAACAACTTCAACATTGAAAAACACCAACAAATTCAACAACAACCTCGACATTGAAAAACACCAACAAATTCAACAACAACCTCAACATTGAAAAACAACAACAATCTCAACATTGAAAAACACCAACAAATTCAACAACAACCTCAACATTGAAAAACAACAACAACCTCAACATAAAAAACACCAACACATTCAACAACAACTTCAACATTGAAAAACACCAACAAATTCAACAACAACCTCGACATTGAAAAACACCATCAAATTCAACAACAACCTCAACATTGAAAAACAACAACAACCTCAACATTGAAAAACACCAACAAATTCAACAACAACCTCAACATTGAAAAACACCAACAAATTCAACAACAACCTCCACATTGAACAACAACAACAACCTCAAAATTGAAAAACACCAACAAATTCAACAACAACCTCAACATTGAAAAACAACAACAACCTCAACATTGAAAAACACCAACAAATTCAACAACAACCTCAACATTTAAAGACACCAACAAATTCAACAACAACCTCAACATTGAAAAACACCAACAAATTCAACAACAAACTCAACATTGAAAAACAACAACAACCTCAACATTGAAAAACACCAACAAATTCAACAACAACCTCACACAACATTGAAAAACAACAACAACCACAACATCGAAAAACACCAACAAATTCAACAACAACCTCAACATTTAAAAACACCAACAAATTCAACAACAACCTCAACATTGAAAAACACCAACAAATTCAACAGCAACTTCAACATTGAAAAACACCAACAAATTCAACAGCAACCTCGACATTGAAAAACACCAACAAATTCAACAACAACCTCAACATTGAAAAACAACAACAACCTCAACATTGAAAAACACCAACAAATTCAACAACAACCTCAACATTTAAAAACAACAACAACCTCAACATAAAAAACACCAACAAATTCAACAACAACTTCAACATTGAAAAACACCAACAAATTCAACAACAACCTCGACATTGAAAAACACCATCAAATTCAACAACAACCTCAACATTGAAAAACACAAAAAAATTCAACAACAGCCTCCACATTGAACAACAACAACAACCACAACATTGAAAAACACCAACAAATTCAACAACAACCTCAACATTGAAAAACACCAATAAATTCAACAACAACCTCCACATTGAACAACAACAACCTCAACATTGAAAAACACCAACAAATTCAACAACAACCTCAACATTGAAAAACAACAACAACCTCAACATTGAAAAACACCAACAAATTCAACAACAACCTCAACATTTAAAAACACCAACAAATTCAGCAACAACCTCAACATTGAAAAACACCAACAAATTCAACAACAACCTCAACATTGAAAAACTACAACAACCTCAACATTGAAAAACACCAACAATTACAACAACAGCCTCAACATTGAAAAACAACAACAACCTGAACATTGAATAACAACAACAACCTCAACATTGAAAAACACCAACAAATTCAACAACAACTTCAACATTGAAAAACACCAACAAATTCAACAACAACCTCGACATTGAAAAACACCAACAAATTCAGCAACAACCTCCACATTGAAAAACAACAACATCCTCAACATTGAAAAACACCAGCAAATTCAACAACAACCTCAACATTGAAAAACACCAACAAATTCAACAACAACCTCAACATTGAAAAACAACAACAACCCCAACATTGAAAAACACCAACAAATTCAACAACAACCTCAACATTGAAAAACAACAACAACCTCAACATTGAAAAATACCAACAAATTCAACAACAACCTCAACATTGAAAAACACCAACAAATTCAACAACAACCTCAGCATTGAAAAACAACAACAACCTCAACATTGAAAAACACCAACAAATTCAACAACAACTTCAGCATTGAAAAACACCAACAAATTCAACAACAACCTCAACATTGAAAAACACCAACAAATTCAACAACAACCTCAACATTGAAAAATAACAACAACCTCAACATTGAAAAACAACAACAACCTCAACATTGAAAAACACCAACAAATTCAACAACAACCTCAACATTGAAAAACAACAACAACCTCATCATAAAAAACACCAACAAAGTCAACAACTTCAACATTGAAAAACACGAGCAAATTCAACAACAACCTCAACATTGAAAAACACCTACAAGTTCAACAACAACCTGCACATTGAACAACAACAACAACCTCAACATTGAAAAACACCAACACAATCACCAACAACCTCAACATTGAAAAACAACAACAACCTCAACATTGAAAAACACCAACAAATTCAACAACAAGCTCAAAATTTAAAAACACCAACAAATTCAACAAGAACCTCAACATTGAAAAACACCAACAAATTCAACAACAACTTCAACATTGAAAAACACCAACAAATTCAACAACAACCTCGACATTGAAAAACACCAACAAATTCAACAACAACCTCAACATTGAAAAACTACAACATCCTCAACATTGAAAAACACCAACAAATGCAACAACAACCTCAACATTGAAAAACAACAACAACCTCAACATTGAAAAACACCAACAAATTCAACAACAACCTCAACAATGAAAACACCAACAAATTCAACAACAACCTCAACATTGAAAAACAACAACAACCTCAACATTGAAAAACAACAACAACCTCAACATTGAAAAACACCAACCAATTCAACAACAACCTGAACATTGAAAAACAACAACAACTTCAACATTGAAAAACACCAACAATTCAACAAGAACTTCAACATTGAAAAACACCAACAAATTCAACAACAACCTCGAAATTGAAAAACACCAACAAATTCAACAACAACCTCAACATTGAAAAACAACAGCAACCTCAACATTGAAAAACACCAACAAATTCAACAACAACCTCAACATTGAAAAACACCAACAAATTCAACAACAACCTCAACATTGAAAAACAACAACAACCTCAACGTTGAAAAACACCAACAAATTCAACAACAACCTCAAAATTGAAAAACAACAACAACCTCAACATTGAAAAACACCAACAAATTCAACAACAACCTCAACATTGAAAAACACCAACAAATTCAACAACAAAGCCAGCATTGAAAAACAACAACAACCTCAACATTGAAAAACACCAACAGATCCAACAACAACCTCAACGTTGAAAAACAACAACAACCTCAACATTGAAAAACACCAACGAATTCAACAACAACTTCAACTTTGAAAAACACCAACCAATTCAACAACAACCTCGAAATTGAAAAACACCAACAAATTCAACAACAACCTCAACATTGAAAAATAACAACAACCTCAACATTGAAAAACAACAACAACCTCAACATTGAAAAACACCAACAAATTCAACAACAACCTCAACATTGAAAAATAACAACAACCTCAACATTGAAAAACAACAACAACCTCAACATTGAAAAACACCAACAAATTCAACAACAACCTCAACATCGAAAAACAACAACAACCTCATCATAAAAAACACCAACAAAGTCAACAACTTCAACATTGAAAAACACCAGCAAATTCAAAAACAACCTCGACATTGAAAAACACCATCAAATTCAACAACAACCTCAACATTGAAAAAAGACAACAACCTCAACATTGAAAAACACCAACAAATTCAACAACAACCTCAACATTGAAAAACACCAACAAATTCAACAACAACCTCAACATTTAAAAACAACAACAACCTGAACATTGAAAAACACCAACAAATTCAACAACAACCTCAACATTGAAAAACAACAACAACATCAACATTGAAAAACACCAACAAATTCAACAACAACTTCAACATTGAAAAACACCAACAAATTCAACAACAACCTCGACATTGAAAAACACCAACAAATTCAACAACAACCTCAACATTGAAAAACAACAACAACCTCAACATTGAAAAACACCAACAAATTCAACAACAACCTCAACATTGAAAAACAACAACAACCTCAACATAAAAAACACCAACACATTCAACAACAACTTCAACATTGAAAAACACCAACAAATTCAACAACAACCTCGACATTGAAAAACACCATCAAATTCAACAACAACCTCAACATTGAAAAACAACAACAACCTCAACATTGAAAAACACCAACAAATTCAACAACAACCTCAACATTGAAAAACAACAACAACCTCAACATTGAAAAACACCAACAAATTCAACAACAACCTCAACATTTAAAGACACCAACAAATTCAACAACAACCTCAACATTGAAAAACACCAACAAATTCAACAACAAACTCAACATTGAAAAACAACAACAACCTCAACATTGAAAAACACCAACAAATTCAACAACAACCTCACACAACATTGAAAAACAACAACAACCACAACATCGAAAAACACCAACAAATTCAACAACAACCTCAACATTTAAAAACACCAACAAATTCAACAACAACCTCAACATTGAAAAACACCAACAAATTCAACAGCAACTTCAGCATTGAAAAACACCAACAAATTCAACAGCAACCTCGACATTGAAAAACACCAACAAATTCAACAACAACCTCAACATTGAAAAACAACAACAACCTCAACATTGAAAAACACCAACAAATTCAACAACAACCTCAACATTTAAAAACAACAACAACCTCAACATAAAAAACACCAACAAATTCAACAACAACTTCAACATTGAAAAACACCAACAAATTCAACAACAACCTCGACATTGAAAAACACCATCAAATTCAACAACAACCTCAACATTGAAAAACACAAAAAAATTCAACAACAGCCTCCACATTGAACAACAACAACAACCACAACATTGAAAAACACCAACAAATTCAACAACAACCTCAACATTGAAAAACACCAATAAATTCAACAACAACCTCCACATTGAACAACAACAACCTCAACATTGAAAAACACCAACAAATTCAACAACAACCTCAACATTGAAAAACAACAACAACCTCAACATTGAAAAACACCAACAAATTCAACAACAACCTCAACATTTAAAAACACCAACAAATTCAGCAACAACCTCAACATTGAAAAACACCAACAAATTCAACAACAACCTCAACATTGAAAAACTACAACAACCTCAACATTGAAAAACACCAACAATTACAACAACAGCCTCAACATTGAAAAACAACAACAACCTGAACATTGAATAACAACAACAACCTCAACATTGAAAAACACCAACAAATTCAACAACAACTTCAACATTGAAAAACACCAACAAATTCAACAACAACCTCGACATTGAAAAACACCAACAAATTCAACAACAACCTCCACATTGAAAAACAACAACAACCTCAACATTGAAAAACACCAGCAAATTCAACAACAACCTCAACATTGAAAAACACCAACAAATTCAACAACAACCTCAACATTGAAAAACAACAACAACCCCAACATTGAAAAACACCAACAAATTCAACAACAACCTCAACATTGAAAAACAACAACAACCTCAACATTGAAAAATACCAACAAATTCAACAACAACCTCAACATTGAAAAACACCAACAAATTCAACAACAACCTCAGCATTGAAAAACAACAACAACCTCAACATTGAAAAACACCAACAAATTCAACAACAACTTCAACATTGAAAAACACCAACAAATTCAACAACAACCTCGAAATTGAAAAACACCAACAAATTCAACAACAACCTCAACATTGAAAAACAACAGCAACCTCAACATTGAAAAACACCAACAAATTCAACAACAACCTCAACATTGAAAAACACCAACAAATTCAACAACAACCTCAACATTGAAAAACAACAACAACCTCAACGTTGAAAAACACCAACAAATTCAACAACAACCTCAAAATTGAAAAACAACAACAACCTCAACATTGAAAAACACCAACAAATTCAACAACAACCTCAACATTGAAAAACACCAACAAATTCAACAACAAAGCCAGCATTGAAAAACAACAACAACCTCAACATTGAAAAACACCAACAGATCCAACAACAACCTCAACGTTGAAAAACAACAACAACCTCAACATTGAAAAACACCAACGAATTCAACAACAACTTCAACTTTGAAAAACACCAACAAATTCAACAACAACCTCGAAATTGAAAAACACCAACAAATTCAACAACAACCTCAACATTGAAAAATAACAACAACCTCAACATTGAAAAACAACAACAACCTCAACATTGAAAAACACCAACAAATTCAACAACAACCTCAACATTGAAAAATAACAACAACCTCAACATTGAAAAACAACAACAACCTCAACATTGAAAAACACCAACAAATTCAACAACAACCTCAACATCGAAAAACAACAGCAACCTCATCATAAAAAACACCAACAAAGTCAACAACTTCAACATTGAAAAACACCAGCAAATTCAAAAACAACCTCGACATTGAAAAACACCATCAAATTCAACAACAACCTCAACATTGAAAAAAGAAAACAACCTCAACATTGAAAAACACCAACAAATTCAACAACAACCTCAACATTGAAAAACACCAACAAATTCAACAACAACCTCAACATTTAAAAACAACAACAACCTGAACATTGAAAAACACCAACAAATTCAACAACAACCTCAACATTGAAAAACAACAACAACATCAACATTGAAAAACACCAACAAATTCAACAACAACTTCAACATTGAAAAACACCAACAAATTCAACAACAACCTCGACATTGAAAAACACCAACAAATTCAACAACAACCTCAACATTGAAAAACAACAACAACCTCAACATTGAAAAACACCAACAAATTCAACAACAACCTCAACATTGAAAAAGAACAACAACCTCAACATAAAAAACACCAACACATTCAACAACAACTTCAACATTGAAAAACACCAACAAATTCAACAACAACCTCGACATTGAAAAACACCATCAAATTCAACAACAACCTCAACATTGAAAAACAACAACAACCTCAACATTGAAAAACACCAACAAATTCAACAACAACCTCAACATTGAAAAACACCAACAAATTCAACAACAACCTCCACATTGAACAACAACAACAACCTCAAAATTGAAAAACACCAACAAATTCAACAACAACCTCAACATTGAAAAACAACAACAACCTCAACATTGAAAAACACCAACAAATTCAACAACAACCTCAACATTTAAAGACACCAACAAATTCAACAACAACCTCAACATTGAAAAACACCAACAAATTCAACAACAAACTCAACATTGAAAAACAACAACAACCTCAACATTGAAAAACACCAACAAATTCAACAACAACCTCACACAACATTGAAAAACAACAACAACCACAACATCGAAAAACACCAACAAATTCAACAACAACCTCAACATTTAAAAACACCAACAAATTCAACAACAACCTCAACATTGAAAAACACCAACAAATTCAACAGCAACTTCAGCATTGAAAAACACCAACAAATTCAACAGCAACCTCGACATTGAAAAACACCAACAAATTCAACAACAACCTCAACATTGAAAAACAACAACAACCTCAACATTGAAAAACACCAACAAATTCAACAACAACCTCAACATTTAAAAACAACAACAACTTCAACATTGAAAAACACCAACAAATTCAACAACAACCTCAACATTGAAAAACACAAAAAAATTCAACAACAGCCTCCACATTGAACAACAACAACAACCACAACATTGAAAAACACCAACAAATTCAACAACAACCTCAACATTGAAAAACACCAATAAATTCAACAACAACCTCCACATTGAACAACAACAACCTCAACATTGAAAAACACCAACAAATTCAACAACAACCTCAACATTGAAAAACAACAACAACCTCAACATTGAAAAACACCAACAAATTCAACAACAACCTCAACATTTAAAAACACCAACAAATTCAGCAACAACCTCAACATTGAAAAACACCAACAAATTCAACAACAACCTCAACATTGAAAAACTACAACAACCTCAACATTGAAAAACACCAACAATTACAACAACAGCCTCAACATTGAAAAACAACAACAACCTGAACATTGAATAACAACAACAACCTCAACATTGAAAAACACCAACAAATTCAACAACAACTTCAACATTGAAAAACACCAACAAATTCAACAACAACCTCGACATTGAAAAACACCAACAAATTCAACAACAACCTCCACATTGAAAAACAACAACAACCTCAACATTGAAAAACACCAGCAAATTCAACAACAACCTCAACATTGAAAAACACCAACAAATTCAACAACAACCTCAACATTGAAAAACAACAACAACCCCAACATTGAAAAACACCAACAAATTCAACAACAACCTCAACATTGAAAAACAACAACAACCTCAACATTGAAAAATACCAACAAATTCAACAACAACCTCAACATTGAAAAACACCAACAAATTCAACAACAACCTCAGCATTGAAAAACAACAACAACCTCAACATTGAAAAACACCAACAAATTCAACAACAACTTCAGCATTGAAAAACACTAACAAATTCAACAACAACCTCAACATTGAAAAACACCAACAAATTCAACAACAACCTCAACATTGAAAAATAACAACAACCTCAACATTGAAAAACAACAACAACCTCAACATTGAAAAACACCAACAAATTCAACAACAACCTCAACATTGAAAAATAACAACAACCTCAACATTGAAAAACAACAACAACCTCAACATTGAAAAACACCAACAAATTCAACAACAACCTCAACATTGAAAAACAACAACAACCTCATCATAAAAAACACCAACAAAGTCAACAACTTCAACATTGAAAAACACGAGCAAATTCAACAACAACCTCGACATTGAAAAACACCATCAAATTCAACAACAACCTCAACATTGAAAAAAAACAACAACCTCAACATTGAAAAACACCAACAAATTCAACAACAACCTCAACATTGAAAAACACCAACAAATTCAACAACAACCTCAACATTTAAAAACAACAACAACCTGAACATTGAAAAACACCAACAAATTCAACAACAACCTCAACATTGAAAAACAACAACAACCTCAACATTGAACAACACCAACAAATTCAACAACAACTTCAACATTGAAAAACACCAACAAATTCAACAACAACCTCGACATTGAAAAACACCAACAAATTCAACAACAACCTCAACATTGAAAAACAACAACAACCTCAACATTGAAAAACACCAACAAATTCAACAACAACCTCAACATTGAAAAACAACAACAACCTCAACATAAAAAACACCAACAAATTCAACAACAACTTCAACATTGAAAAACACCAACAAATTCAACAACAACCTCGACATTGAAAAAGACCATCAAATTCAACAACAACCTCAACATTGAAAAACACCATCAAATTCAACAACAACCTCAACATTGAAAAACACAAAAAAATTCAACAACAGCCTCCACATTGAACAACAACAACAACCACAACATTGAAAAACACCAACAAATTCAACAACAACCTCACACAACATTGAAAAACAACAACAACCACAACATCGAAAAACACCAACAAATTCAACAACAACCTCAACATTTAAAAACACCAACAAATTCAACAACAACCTCAACATTGAAAAACACCAACAAATTCAACAGCAACTTCAGCATTGAAAAACACCAACAAATTCAACAGCAACCTCGACATTGAAAAACACCAACAAATTCAACAACAACCTCAACATTGAAAAACAACAACAACCTCAACATTGAAAAACACCAACAAATTCAACAACAACCTCAACATTTAAAAACAACAACAAGCTCAAAATTTAAAAACACCAACAAATTCAACAACAACCTCAACATTGAAAAACACCAACAAATTCAACAACAACCTCGACATTGAAAAACACCAACAAATTCAACAACAACCTCAACATTGAAAAACTACAACAACCTCAACATTGAAAAACACCAACAAATACAACAACAACCTCAACATTGAAAAACAACAACAACCTCAACATTGAAAAACACCAACAAATTCAACAACAACCTCAACAATGAAAACACCAACAAATTCAACAACAACCTCAACATTGAAAAACATCAACAACCTCAACATTGAAAAACAACAACAACCTCAACATTGAAAAACACCAACCAATTCAACAACAACCTGAACATTGAAAAACACCAACAAATTCAACAACAACCTCGAAATTGAAAAACACCAACAAATTCAACAACAACCTCAAAATTGAAAAACAACAGCAACCTCAACATTGAAAAACACCAACAAATTCAACAACAACCTCAACATTGAAAAACACCAACAAATTCAACAACAACCTCAACATTGAAAAACAACAACAACCTCAACATTGAAAAACACCAACAGATCCAACAACAACCTCAACGTTGAAAAACAACAACAACCTCAACATTGAAAAACACCAACGAATTCAACAACAACTTCAACTTTGAAAAACACCAACAAATTCAACAACAACCTCGAAATTGAAAAACACCAACAAATTCAACAACAACCTCAACATTGAAAAATAACAACAACCTCAACATTGAAAAACAACAACAACCTCAACATTGAAAAACACCAACAAATTCAACAACAACCTCAACATTGAAAAATAACAACAACCTCAACATTGAAAAACACCAACAAATTCAACAACAACCTCAACATCGAAAAACAACAACAACCTCATCATAAAAAACACCAACAAAGTCAACAACTTCAACATTGAAAAACACCAGCAAATTCAAAAACAACCGCGACATTGAAAAACACCATCAAATTCAACAACAACCTGAACATTGAAAAAAGACAACAACCTCAACATTGAAAAACACCAACAAATTCAACAACAACCTCAACATTGAAAAACACCAACAAATTCAACAACAACCTAAACATTTAAAAACAACAACAACCTGAACATTGAAAAACACCAACAAATTCAACAACAACCTCAACATTGAAAAACAACAACAACATCAACATTGAAAAACACCAACAAATTCAACAACAACTTCAACATTGAAAAACACCAACAAATTCAACAACAACCTCGACATTGAAAAACACCAACAAATTCAACAACAACCTCAACATTGAAAAACAACAACAACCTCAACATTGAAAAACACCAACAAATTCAACAACAACCTCAACATTGAAAAACAACAACAACCTCAACATAAAAAACACCAACAAATTCAACAACAACTTCAACATTGAAAAACACCAACAAATTCAACAACAACCTCGACATTGAAAAACACCATCAAATTCAACAACAACCTCAACATTGAAAAACAACAACAACCTCAACATTGAAAAACACCAACAAATTCAACAACAACCTCAACATTCAAAAACACCAACAAATTCAACAACAACCTCCACATTGAACAACAACAACAACCTCAAAATTGAAAAACACCAACAAATTCAACAACAACCTCAACATTGAAAAACAACAACAACCTCAACATTGAAAAACACCAACAAATTCAACAACAACCTCAACATTTAAAGACACCAACAAATTCAACAACAACCTCAACATTGAAAAACACCAACAAATTCAACAACAAACTCAACATTTAAAAACAACAACAACCTCAACATTGAAAAACACCAGCAAATTCAACAACAACCTCACACAACATTGAAAAACAACAACAACCACAACATCGAAAAACACCAACAAATTCAACAACAACCTCAACATTTAAAAACACCAACAAATTCAACAACAACCTCAACATTGAAAAACACCAACAAATTCAACAACAACCTCAACATTGAAAAACACCAACGAATTCAACAACAACTTCAACTTTGAAAAACACCAACAAATTCAACAACAACCTCGAAATTGAAAAACACCAACAAATTCAACAACAACCTCAACATTGAAAAATAACAACAACCTCAACATTGAAAAACAACAACAACCTCAACATTGAAAAACACCAACAAATTCAACAACAACCTCAACATTGAAAAATAACAACAACCTCAACATTGAAAAACAACAACAAGCTCAACATTGAAAAACACCAACAAATTCAACAACAACCTCAACATCGAAAAACAACAACAACCTCATCATAAAAAACACCAACAAAGTCAACAACTTCAACATTGAAAAACACCAGCAAATTCAAAAACAACCTCGACATTGAAAAACACCATCAAATTCAACAACAACCTGAACATTGAAAAAAGACAACAACCTCAACATTGAAAAACACCAACAAATTCAACAACAACCTCAACATTGAAAAACACCAACAAATTCAACAACAACCTAAACATTTAAAAACAACAACAATCTGAACATTGAAAAACACCAACAAATTCAACAACAACCTCAACATTGAAAAACAACAACAACATCAACATTGAAAAACACCAACAAATTCAACAACAACTTCAACATTGAAAAACACCAACAAATTCAACAACAACCTCGACATTGAAAAACACCAACAAATTCAACAACAACCTCAACATTGAAAAACAACAACAACCTCAACATTGAAAAACACCAACAAATTCAACAACAACCTCAACATTGAAAAACAACAACAACCTCAACATAAAAAACACCAACAAATTCAACAACAACTTCAACATTGAAAAACACCAACAAATTCAACAACAACCTCGACATTGAAAAACACCATCAAATTCAACAACAACCTCAACATTGAAAAACAACAACAACCTCAACATTGAAAAACACCAACAAATTCAACAACAACCTCAACATTCAAAAACACCAACAAATTCAACAACAACCTCCACATTGAACAACAACAACAACCTCAAAATTGAAAAACACCAACAAATTCAACAACAACCTCAACATTGAAAAACAACAACAACCTCAACATTGAAAAACACCAACAAATTCAACAACAACCTCAACATTTAAAGACACCAACAAATTCAACAACAACCTCAACTTTGAAAAACACCAACAAATTCAACAACAAACTCAACATTTAAAAACAACAACAACCTCAACATTGAAAAACACCAGCAAATTCAACAACAACCTCACACAACATTGAAAAACAACAACAACCACAACATCGAAAAACACCAACAAATTCAACAACAACCTCAACATTGAAAAACACCAACAAATTCAACAGCAACTTCAACATTGAAAAACACCAACAAATTCAACAGCAACCTCGACATTGAAAAACACCAACAAATTCAACAACAACCTCAACATTGAAAAACAACAACAACCTCAACATTGAAAAACACCAACAAATTCAACAACAACCTCAACATTTAAAAACAACAACAACCTCAACATAAAAAACACCAACAAATTCAACAACAACTTCAACATTGAAAAACACCAACAAATTCAACAACAACCTCGACATTGAAAAACACCATCAAATTCAACAACAACCTCAACATTGAAAAACACAAACAAATTCAACAACAGCCTCCACATTGAACAACAACAACAACCACAACATTGAAAAACACCAACAAATTCAACAACAACCTCAACATTGAAAAACACCAATAACTTCAACAACAACCTCCACATTGAACAACAACAACCTCAACATTGAAAAACACCAACAAATTCAACAACAACCTCAACATTGAAAAACAACAACAACCTCAACATTGAAAAACACCAACAAATTCAACAACAACCTCAACATTTAAAAACACCAACAAATTCAGCAACAACCTCAACATTGAAAAACACCAACAAATTCAACAACAACCTCAACATTGAAAAACTACAACAACCTCAACATTGAAAAACACCAACAATTACAACAACAGCCTCAACATTGAAAAACAACAACAACCTGAACATTGAATAACAACAACAACCTCAACATTGAAAAACACCAACAAATTCAACAACAACTTCAACATTGAAAAACACCAACAAATTCAACAACAACCTCGACATTGAAAAACACCAACAAATTCAACAACAACCTCAACATTGAAAAACAACAACAACCTCAACATTGAAAAACACCAGCAAATTCAACAACAACCTCAACATTGAAAAACACCAACAAATTCAACAACAACCTCAACATTGAAAAACAACAACAACCCCAACATTGAAAAACACCAACAAATTCAACAACAACCTCAACATTGAAAAACAACAACAACCTCAACATTGAAAAACACCAACAAATTCAACAACTACCTCAACATTGAAAAACACCAACAAATTCAACAACAACCTCAGCATTGAAAAACAACAACAACCTCAACATTGAAAAACACCAACAAATTCAACAACAACTTCAGCATTGAAAAACACCAACAAATTCAACAACAACCTCAACATTGAAAAACACCAACAAATTCAACAACAACCTCAACATTGAAAAATAACAACAACCTCAACATTGAAAAACAACAACAACCTCAAAGTTGAAAAACACCAACAAATTCAACAACAACCTCAAAATTGAAAAACAACAACAACCTCAACATTGAAAAACACCAACAAATTCAACAACAACCTCAACATTGAAAAACACCAACAAATTCAACAACAAAGTCAGCATTGAAAAACAACAACAACCTCAACATTGAAAAACACCAACAGATCCAACAACAACCTCAACGTTGAAAAACAACAACAACCTCAACATTGAAAAACACCAACGAATTCAACAACAACTTCAACTTTGAAAAACACCAACAAATTCAACAACAACCTCGAAATTGAAAAACACCAACAAATTCAACAACAACCTCAACATTGAAAAATAACAACAACCTCAACATTGAAAAACAACAACAACCTCAACATTGAAAAACACCAACAAATTCAACAACAACCTCAACATTGAAAAATAACAACAACCTCAACATTGAAAAACAACAACAACCTCAACATTGAAAAACACCAACAAATTCAACAACAACCTCAACATCGAAAAACAACAACAACCTCATCATAAAAAACACCAACAAAGTCAACAACTTCAACATTGAAAAACACCAGCAAATTCAAAAACAACCTCGACATTGAAAAACACCATCAAATTCAACAACAACCTCAACATTGAAAAAAGACAACAACCTCAACATTGAAAAACACCAACAAATTCAACAACAACCTCAACATTGAAAAACACCAACAAATTCAACAACAACCTCAACATTTAAAAACAACAACAACCTGAACATTGAAAAACACCAACAAATTCAACAACAACCTCAACATTGAAAAACAACAACAACATCAACATTGAAAAACACCAACAAATTCAACAACAACTTAAACATTGAAAAACACCAACAAATTCAACAACAACCTCGACATTGAAAAACACCAACAAATTCAACAACAACCTCAACATTGAAAAACAACAACAACCTCAACATTGAAAAACACCAACAAATTCAACAACAACCTCAACATTGAAAAACAACAACAACCTCAACATAAAAAAAACCAACAAATTCAACAACAACTTCAACATTGAAAAACACCAACAAATTCAACAACAACCTCGACATTGAAAAACACCATCAAATTCAACAACAACCTCAACATTGAAAAACAACAACAACCTCAACATTGAAAAACACCAACAAATTCAACAACAACCTCCACATTGAACAACAACAACAACCTCAAAATTGAAAAACACCAACAAATTCAACAACAACCTCAACATTGAAAAACAACAACAACCTCAACATTGAAAAACACCAACAAATTCAACAACAACCTCAACATTTAAAGACACCAACAAATTCAACAACAACCTCAACATTGAAAAACACCAACAAATTCAACAACAAACTCAACATTTAAAAACAACAACAACCTCAACATTGAAAAACACCAACAAATTCAACAACAACCTCACACAACATTGAAAAACAACAACAACCACAACATCGAAAAACACCAACAAATTCAACAACAACCTCAACATTTAAAAACACCAACAAATTCAACAACAACCTCAACATTGAAAAACACCAACAAATTCAACAGCAACTTCAACATTGAAAAACACCAACAAATTCAACAGCAACCTCGACATTGAAAAACACCAACAAATTCAACAACAACCTCAACATTGAAAAACAACAACAACCTCAACATTGAAAAACACCAACAAATTCAACAACAACCTCAACATTTAAAAACAACAACAACCTCAACATAAAAAACACCAACAAATTCAACAACAACTTCAACATTGAAAAACACCAACAAATTCAACAACAACCTCGACATTGAAAAACACCATCAAATTCAACAACAACCTCAACATT
Organism: Isurus oxyrinchus; assembly: GCA_026770705.1. Classification (NCBI taxonomy): domain Eukaryota; kingdom Metazoa; phylum Chordata; class Chondrichthyes; order Lamniformes; family Lamnidae; genus Isurus; species Isurus oxyrinchus. The sequence continues at coordinate 44,397 of JANJGN010003006.1, forward strand.
GAAAAACACAAACAAATTCAACAACAACCTCCACATTGAACAATAACAACAACCACAACATTGAAAAACACCAACAAATTCAACAACAACCTCAACATTGAAAAACACCAATAAATTCAACAACAACCTCCACATTGAACAACAACAACCTCAACATTGAAAAACACCAACAAATTCAACAACAACCTCAACATTGAAAAACAACAACAACCTCAACATTGAAAAACACCAACAAATTCAACAACAACCTCAACATTTAAAAACACCAACAAATTCAGCAACAACCTCAACATTGAAAAACACCAACAAATGCAACAACAACCTCATTATTGAAAAACTACAACAACGTCAACATTGAAAAACACCAACAATTACAACAACAGCCTCAACATTGAAAAACAACAACAACCTGAACATTGAATAACAACAACAACCTCAACATTGAAAAACACCAACAAATTCAACAACAACTTCAACATTGAAAAACACCAACAAATTCAACAACAACCTCGACATTGAAAAACACCAACAAATTCAACAACAACCTCAACATTGAAAAACAACAACAACCTCAACATTGAAAAACACCAGCAAATTCAACAACAACCTCAACATTGAAAAACACCAACAAATTCAACAACAACCTCAACATTGAAAAACAACAACAACCCCAACATTGAAAAACACCAACAAATTCAACAACAACCTCAACATTGAAAAACAACAACAACCTCAACATTGAAAAACACCAACAAATTCAACAACAACCTCAACATTGAAAAACACCAACAAATTCAACAACAACCTCAGCATTGAAAAACAACAACAACCTCAACATTGAAAAACACCAACAAATTCAACAACAACTTCAGCATTGAAAAACACCAACAAATTCAACAACAACCTCAACATTGAAAAACACCAACAAATTCAACAACGACCTCAACATTGAAAAATAACAAGAACCTCAACATTGAAAAACAACAACAACCTCAACATTGAAAAACACCAACAAATTCAACAATAACCTCAACATTGAAAAATAACAACAACCTCAACATTGAAAAACAACAACAACCTCAACATTGAAAAACACCAACAAATTCAACAACAACCTCAACATTGAAAAACAACAACAACCTCATCATAAAAAACACCAACAAAGTCAACAACTTCAACATTGAAAAACACGAGCAAATTCAACAACAACCTCGACATTGAAAAACACCATCAAATTCAACAACAACCTCAACATTGAAAAAAAACAACAACCTCAACATTGAAAAACACCAACAAATTCAACAACAACCTCAACATTGAAAAACACCAACAAATTCAACAACAACCTCAACATTTAAAAACAACAACAACCTGAACATTGAAAAACACCAACAAATTCAACAACAACCTCAACATTGAAAAACAACAACAACCTCAACATTGAACAACACCAACAAATTCAACAACAACTTCAACATTGAAAAACACCAACAAATTCAACAACAACCTCGACATTGAAAAACACCAACAAATTCAACAACAACCTCAACATTGAAAAACAAAAACAACCTCAACATTGAAAAACACCAACAAATTCAACAACAACCTCAACATTGAAAAACAACAACAACCTCAACATAAAAAACACCAACAAATTCAACAACTTCAACATTGAAAAACACCAACAAATTCAACAACAACCTCGACATTGAAAAACACCATCAAATTCAACAACAACCTCAACATTGAAAAACAACAACAACCTCAACATTGAAAAACACCAACAAATTCAACAACAACCTCAACATTGAAAAACACCAACAAATTCAACTACAACCTCCACATTGAACAACAACAACAACCTCAAAATTGAAGAACACCAACAAATTCAACAACAACCTCAACATTGAAAAACAACAACAACCTCAACATTGAAAAACACCAACAAATTCAACAACAACCTCAACATTTAAAGACACCAACAAATTCAACAACAACCTCAACATTGAAAAACACCAACAAATTCAACAACAACCTCAACATTTAAAAACAACAACAACCTCAACATTGAAAAACACCAACAAATTCAACAACAACCTCACACAACATTGAAAAACAACAACAACCAAAACATCGAAAAACACCAACAAATTCAACAACAACCTCAACATTTAAAAACACCAACAAATTCAACAACAACCTCAACATTGAAAAACACCAACAAATTCAACAGCAACTTCAACATAGAAAAACACCAACAAATTCAACAGCAACCTCGACATTGAAAAACACCAACAAATTCAACAAAAACCTCAACATTGAAAAACAACAACAACTTCAACATAAAAAACACCAACAAATTCAACAACAACTTCAACATTGAAAAACACCAACAAATTCAACAACAACCTCGACATTGAAAAACACCATCAAATTCAACAACAACCTCAACATTGAAAAACACCAACAAATTGAACAACAACCTCCACATTGAACAACAATAACAACCACAACATTGAAAAACACGAACAAATTCAACAACAACCTCAACATTGAAAAACACCAATAAATTCAACAACAACCTCCACATTGAACAACAACAACCTCAACATTGAAAAACACCAACAAATTCAACAACAACCTCAACATTGAAAAACAACAACAACCTCAACATTGAAAAACACCAACAAATTCAACAACAACCTCAACATTTAAAAACACCAACAAATTCAACAACAACCTCAACATTGAAAAACACCAACAAATTCAACAACAACCTCAACATTGAAAAACTACAACAACCTCAACATTGAAAAACACCAACAATTACAACAACAACCTCAACATTGAAAAACAACAACAACCTGAACATTGAATAACAACAACAACCTCAACATTGAAAAACACCAACAAATTCAACAACAACTTCAACATTGAAAAACACCAACAAATTCAACAACAACCTCGAAATTGAAAAACACCAACAAATTCAACAACAACCTCAACATTGAAAAACAACAACAACCTCAACATTGAAAAACACCAGCAAATTCAACAACAACCTCAGCATTGAAAAACACCAACAAATTCAACAACAACCTCAACATTGAAAAACAACAACAACCCCAACATTGAAAAACACCAACAAATTCAACAACAACCTCAACATTGAAAAACAACAACAACCTCAACATTGAAAAATACCAACAAATTCAACAACAACCTCAACATTGAAAAACACCAACAAATTCAACAACAACCTCAGCATTGAAAAACAACAACAACCTCAACATTGAAAAACACCAACAAATTCAACAACAACTTCAACATTGAAAAACACCAACAAATTCAACAACAACCTCAACATTGAAAAACACCAACAAATTCAACAACAACCTCAACATTGAAAAATAACAACAACCTCAACATTGAAAAACAACAACAACCTCAACATTGAAAAACACCAACAAATTCAACAACAACCTCAACATTGAAAAATAACAACAACCTCAACATTGAAAAACAACAACAACCTCAACATTGAAAAACACCAACAAATTCAACAACAACCTCAACATTGTAAAACAACAACCTCATCATAAAAAACACCAACAAAGTCAACAACTTCAACATTGAAAAACACCAGCAAATTCAACAACAACCTCGACATTGAAAAACACCATCAAATTCAACAACAACCTCAACATTGAAAAAAAACAAAAACCTCAACATTGAAAAACACCAACAAATTCAACAACAACCTCAACATTGAAAAACACCAACAAATTCAACAACAACCTCAACATTGAAAAACAACAACAACCTCAACATTGAAAAACACCAACAAATTCAACAACAACCTCAACATTTAAAAACACCAACAAATTCAGCAACAACCTCAACATTGAAAAACACCAACAAAATTCAACAACAACCTCAACATTGAAAAACTACAACAACCTCAACATTGAAAAACACCAACAATTACAACAACAGCCTCAACATTGAAAAACAACAACAACCTGAACATTGAATAACAACAACAACCTCAACATGAAAAACACCAACAAATTCAACAACAACTTCAACATTGAAAAACACCAACAAATTCAACAACAACCTCGACATTGAAAAACACCAACAAATTCAACAACAACCTCAACATTGAAAAACAACAACAACCTCAACATTGAAAAACACCAACAAATTCAACAACAACCTCAACATTGAAAAACAACACAACCCCAACATTGAAAAACACCAACAAATTCAACAACAACCTCAACATTGAAAAACAACAACAACCTCAACATTGAAAAACACCAACAAATTCAACAACAACCTCACATTGAAAAACACCAACAAATTCAACAACAACCTCAGCATTGAAAAACAACAACAACCTCAACATTGAAAAACACCAACAAATTCAACAACAACTTCAGCATTGAAAAACACCAACAAATTCAACAACAACCTCAACATTGAAAAACACCAACAAATTCAACAACAACCTCAACATTGAAAAATAACAACAACCTCAACATTGAAAAACAACAACAACCTCAACATTGAAAAACACCAACAAATTCAACAACAACCTCAACATTGAAAAATAACAACAACCTCAACATTGAAAAACAACAACAACCTCAACATTGAAAAACACCAACAAATTCAACAACAACCTCAACATTGAAAAACAACAACAACCTCATCATAAAAAACACCAACAAAGTCAACAACTTCAACATTGAAAAACACCAACAAATTCAACAACAACCTCGACATTGAAAAACACCAACAAATTCAACAACAACCTCAACATTGAAAAAACAACAACAACCTCAACATTGAAAAACACCAACAAATTCAACAACAACCTCAACATTGAAAAACAACAACAACCTCAACATAAAAAACACCAACAAATTCAACAACTTCAACATTGAAAAACACCAACAAATTGAAGAACAACCTCGACATTGAAAAACACCATCAAATTCAACAACAACCTCAACATTGAAAAACAACAACAACCTCAACATTGAAAAACACCAACAAATTCAACAACAACCTCAACATTGAAAAACACCAACAAATTCAACAACAACCTCCACATTGAACAACAACAACAACCTCAAAATTGAAGAACACCAACAAATTCAACAACAACCTCAACATTGAAAAACAACAACAACCTCAACATTGAAAAACACCAACAAATTCAACAACAACCTCAACATTTAAAGACACCAACAAATTCAACAACAACCTCAACATTGAAAAACACCAACAAATTCAACAACAACCTCAACATTTAAAAACAACAACAACCTCAACATTGAAAAACACCAACAAATTCAACAACAACCTCACACAACATTGAAAAACAACAACAACCAAAAACATCGAAAAAACACCAACAAATTCAACAACAACCTCAACATTTAAAAACACCAACAAATTCAACAACAACCTCAACATTGAAAAACACCAACAAATTCAACAGCAACTTCAACATAGAAAAACACCAACAAATTCAACAGCAACCTCGACATTGAAAAACACCAACAAATTCAACAAAAACCTCAACATTGAAAAACAACAACAACCTCAACATTGAAAAACACCAACAAATTCAACAACAACCTCAACATTGAAAAACAACAACAACCTCAACATAAAAAACACCAACAAATTCAACAACAACTTCAACATTGAAAAACACCAACAAATTCAACAACAACCTCGACATTGAAAAACACCATCAAATTCAACAACAACCTCAACATTGAAAAACACCAACAAATTGAACAACAACCTCCACATTGAACAACAATAACAACCACAACATTGAAAAACACGAACAAATTCAACAACAACCTCAACATTGAAAAACACCAATAAATTCAACAACAACCTCCACATTGAACAACAACAACCTCAACATTGAAAAACACCAACAAATTCAACAACAACCTCAACATTGAAAAACAACAACAACCTCAACATTGAAAAACACCAACAAATTCAACAACAACCTCAACATTGAAAAACTACATCAACCTCAACATTGAAAAACACCAACAATTACAACAACAACCTCAACATTGAAAAACAACAACAACCTGAACATTGAATAACAACAACAACCTCAACATTGAAAAACACCAACAAATTCAACAACAACTTCAACATTGAAAAACACCAACAAATTCAACAACAACCTCGAAATTGAAAAACACCAACAAATTCAACAACAACCTCAACATTGAAAAACAACAACAACCTCAACATTGAAAAACACCAGCAAATTCAACAACAACCTCAGCATTGAAAAACACCAACAAATTCAACAACAACCTCAACATTGAAAAACAACAACAACCCCAACATTGAAAAACACCAACAAATTCAACAACAACCTGCAACATTGAAAAACAACAACAACCTCAACATTGAAAAATACCAACAAATTCAACAACAACCTCAACATTGAAAAACACCAACAAATTCAACAACAACCTCAGCATTGAAAAAACAACAACAACCTCAACATTGAAAAACACCAACAAATTCAACAACAACTTCAACATTGAAAAACACCAACAAATTCAACAACAACCTCAACATTGAAAAACACCAACAAATTCAACAACAACCTCAACATTGAAAAATAACAACAACCTCAACATTGAAAAACAACAACAACCTCAACATTGAAAAACACCAACAAATTCAACAACAACCTCAACATTGAAAAACAACAACCTCATCATAAAAAACACCAACAAAGTCAACAACTTCAACATTGAAAAACACCAGCAAATTCAACAACAACCTCGACATTGAAAAACACCATCAAATTCAACAACAACCTCAACATTGAAAAAAAACAAAAAACCTCAACATTGAAAAACACCAACAAATTCAACAACAACCTCAACATTGAAAAACACCAACAAATTCAACAACAACCTCAACATTTAAAAACAACAACAACCTGAACATTGAAAAACACCAACAAATTCAACAACAACCTCAACATTGAAAAACAACAACAACCTCAACATTGAAAAACACCAGCAAATTCAACAACAACTTCAACATTGAAAAACACCAACAAATTCAACAACAACCTCGACGATTGAAAAACAGCAACAAATTCAACAGCAACCTCAACATTGAAAAACAACAACAACCTCAACATTGAAAAACACCAACAAATTCAACAACAACCTCAACATTGAAAAACAACAACAACCTCAACATAAAAAACACCAACAAATTCAACAACTTCAACATTGAAAAAACCACCACAAATTCAACAACAACCTCGACATTGAAAAAACAGCATCAAATTCAACAACAACCTCAACATTGAAAAACAACAACAACCTCAACATTGAAAAACACCAACAAATTCAACAACAACCTCAACATTGAAAAACACCAACAAATTCAACAACAACCTCCACATTGAACAACAACAACAACCTCAAAATTGAAAAACACCAACAAAATCAACAATAACCTCAACATTGAAAAACAACAACAACCTCAACATTGAAAAACACCAACAAATTCAACAACAACCTCAACATTTAAAGACACCAACAAATTCAACAACAACCTCAACACTTGAAAAACACCAACAAATTCAACAACAACCTCAACATTTAAAAACAACAACAACATCAACATTGAAAAACACCAACAAATTCAACAACAACCTCACACAACATTGAAAAACAAAAACAACCACAACATCGAAAAACACCAACAAATTCAACAACAACCTCAACATTGAAAAACACCAACAAATTCAACAATAACTTCAACATTGAAAAACACCAACAAATTCAACAACAACCTCGACATTGAAAAACACCAACAAATTCAACAACAACCTCAACATTGAAAAACAACAACAACCTCAACATTGAAAAACACCAGCAAATTCAACAACAACCTCAACATTGAAAAACACCAACAAATTCAACAACAACCTCAACATTGAAAAACAACAACAACCCCAACATTGAAAAACACCAACAAATTCAACAACAACCTCAACATTGAAAAACACAACAACCTCAACATTGAAAAATACCAACAAATTCAACAACAACCTCAACATTGAAAAACACCAACAAATTCAACAACAACCTCAGCATTGAAAAACAACAACAACCTCAACATTGAAAAACACCAACAAATTCAACAACAACTTCAACATTGAAAAACACCAACAAATTCAACAACAACCTCAACATTGAAAAACACCAACAAATTCAACAACAACCTCAACATTGAAAAATAACAACAACCTCAACATTGAAAAACAACAACAACCTCAACATTGAAAAACACCAACAAATACAACAACAACCTCACATTGAAAAATAACAACAAACCTCAACATTGAAAAACAACAACAACCTCAACATTGAAAAACACCAACAAATTCAACAACAACCTCAACATTGAAAAACAACAACAACCTCATCATAAAAAACACCAACAAAGTCAACAACTTCAACATTGAAAAACACGAGCAAATTCAACAACAACCTCGACATTGAAAAACACCATCAAATTCAACAACAACCTCAACATTGAAAAAAAACAACAACCTCAACATTGAAAAACACCAACAAATTCAACAACAACCTCAACATTGAAAAACACCAACAAATTCAACAACAACCTCAACATTTAAAAACAACAAACAACCTGAACATTGAAAAACACCAACAAATTCAACAACAACCTCAACATTGAAAAACAACAACAACCTCAACATTGAACAACAC
>JANJGN010003007.1:0-53212 GCA_026770705.1 Isurus oxyrinchus
CAAGTTTTTCACAGTTTGAAACAGCGAGAGGAGAGCAGGGTTTTCACAGTTTAAAACAGCGAGAGGAGAGCAGGGTTTTCACAGTTAAAACCAGCGAGAGGCGAGCAGTTTTTTTCACAGTTTAAAACAGCGATAGGAGAGCAGGGTTTTCACAGTTTAAAACAGCGATAGGAGAACAGTGTTTTCACAGTTTAAAACAGCGAGAAGAGAGCAGCATTTTCACAGTTTGAAAAGCGAGAGGAGAGCAGGAATTTCACAGTTTAAAACAGCGAGAGGAGAGAAGGTTTTTCAAAGTTTAAAACAGCGAGAGGAGAGCAAGTTTTTCACAGTTTGAAACTGCGAGAGGAGAGCAGGGTTTTCACAGTTTAAAACAATGAGTGGTGAGAAGGATTTAAACAGTTTAAAACAGCGAGATGGGAGCATGGTTCTCACAGTTTAAAACAAAGAGAGTAGAGCACGGTTTTCAAAGTTTAAAACAGCGATAGGAGAGCAGGTTTTTCACAGTTTAAAACAGCGAGAGAAGAACAGGGTTTTCACAGTTAAAAACAGCGAGAGGAGAACAGGTTTTTCACAGTTTAAAACAGCGAGCGGAGAACAGGGTTTTCACAGTTAAAAACAGCGAGAGGAGAGCAGGTTTTTCACAGTTTAAAACAGCGAGAGAAGAACAGGGTTTTCACAGTTAAAAACTGCGAGAGGAGAACAGGTTTTTCACAGTTTAAAACAGCGAGAGGAGAGCAGGTTTTTCACAGTTAAAAACAGCGAGAGGAGAGCAGCTTTTTCACAGTTTAAAACAGCGAGAGGAGAGCAAGTTTTTCACAGTTTGAAACAGCGAGAGGAGAGCAGGGTTTTTACAGTTTAAAACAGCGAGAGGAGAGCAGGATTTAAACAGTTAAAACAGCGATAGGAGAGCAGTGTACTCACAGTTTAAAACAACGTGAGGTGAGCAGGTTTTTCACGGTTTAAAACAGCGAGAGGAGAGCAGGGTTTTCAAAGTTTAAAACAGCGAGAGGAGAGCAGGGTTTTCAAAGTTTAAAACAGCGAGAGGAGAGCAGGTTTTTCACAGTTTAAAACAACGAGAGGAGAGCAGGGTTTTCACAGTCTGAAACTGCGAGAGGAGCGCAGGGTTTTCACAGTTTAAAACTGCGAGAGGAGAGCAGGTTTTTCTAAGTTTAAAACAGCAAGAGGTGAGCAGGGATTTAACAGTTTAAAACAGCGAGAGGAGAGCAGGGTTTTCAAAGTTTAAAACAGCGAGAGGTGAGCAGATTTTTCACAGTTTAAAACAGCGAGAATGAGAGCAGGGTTTTCACAGTTTAAAACAGCGAGAGGAGAGCAGGATTTTAACAGTTTAAAACAGCGAGAGGACAGCAGGGTTTTCACAGATTAATACAGCGAGAGGAGAGCTGAAATTTCACAGTTTAAAAAAGCGAGAGGAGAGCAAGTTTTTCACAGTTTAAAACAGTGAGAGGAGAGCAAGTTTTTCACAGTAAGAAACAGCGAGAGGAGAGCAGGGATTTCACAGTTCAAAACAACGAGAGGTGAGCAGGGTTTTCACTGTTTAAAACAGCGAGTGGAGAGCTGGAATTTTCACAGTTTAAAACAGCGAGAGGAGAGCAGGGTTTTCACAGTTAAAAACAGCGAGAGGATAGCATGTTTTTCACAGTTTGAAACAGCGAGAGGAGAGCAGGGTTTTCACAGTTTAAAACAGCGAGAGGTGAGCAGGATTTAAACAGTTTAAAACAGCGAGAGGGGAGCAGGGTTCTCACAGTTAAAAACAACGTGAGGTGAGCAGGTTTCTCACAGTTTAAAACAGCGAGAGGAGAGCAGGGTTTCCAAAGTTTAAAACAGCGAGAGGTGAGCAGGTTTTTCACAGTGTAAAACAGCGAGAGGAGAGCTGGGTTTTCACTGTTTAAAACAGCGAGTGGAGAGCAGGGATTTCACAGTTTACAACAGCGAGAGGAGAGCAGGTTTTTCAAAGTTTAAAACAGCGAGAGGAGAGCTGAAATTTCACAGTTTAAAACAGTGAGAGGAGAGCAAGTTTTTCACAGTTTGAAACAGCGAGAGGAGAGCAGGGTTTTCACAGTTTAAAACAGCGAGAGGAGAGCAGGGTTTTCACAGTTAAAACCAGCGAGAGGCGAGCAGTTTTTTCACAGTTTTAAAACAGCGATAGGAGAGCAGGGTTTTCACAGTTTAAAACAGCGATAGGAGAGCAGTGTTTTCACAGTTTAAAACAGCGAGAAGAGAGCAGCATTTTCACAGTTTGAAACAGCGAGAGGAGAGCAGGAATTTCACAGTTTAAAACAGCGAGAGGAGAGAAGTTTTTCAAAGTTTAAAACAGCGAGAGGAGAGCAAGTTTTTCACAGTTTGAAACTGCGAGAGGAGAGCAGGGTTTTCACAGTTTAAAACAATGAGTGGTGAGAAGGATTTAAACAGTTTAAAACAGCGAGATGGGAGCATGGTTCTCACAGTTTAAAACAAAGAGAGTAGAGCACGGTTTTCAAAGTTTAAAACAGCGATAGGAGAGCAGGTTTTTCACAGTTTAAAACAGCGAGAGAAGAACAGGGTTTTCACAGTTAAAAACAGCGAGAGGAGAACAGGTTTTTCACAGTTTAAAACAGCGAGCGGAGAACAGGGTTTTCACAGTTAAAAACAGCGAGAGGAGAGCAGGTTTTTCACAGTTTAAAACAGCGAGAGAAGAACAGGGTTTTCACAGTTAAAAACTGCGAGAGGAGAACAGGTTTTTCACAGTTTAAAACAGCGAGAGGAGAGCAGGTTTTTCACAGTTAAAAACAGCGAGAGGAGAGCAGCTTTTTCACAGTTTAAAACAGCGAGAGGAGAGCAAGTTTTTCACAGTTTGAAACAGCGAGAGGAGAGCAGGGTTTTTACAGTTTAAAACAGTGAGAGGAGAGCAGGATTTAAACAGTTAAAACAGCGATAGGAGAGCAGTGTACTCACAGTTTAAAACAACGTGAGGTGAGCAGGTTTTTCACGGTTTAAAACAGCGAGAGGAGAGCAGGGTTTTCAAAGTTTAAAACAGCGAGAGGAGAGCAGGGTTTTCAAAGTTTAAAACAGCGAGAGGAGAGCAGGTTTTTCACAGTTTAAAACAACGAGAGGAGAGCAGGGTTTTCACAGTCTGAAACTGCGAGAGGAGCGCAGGGTTTTCACAGTTTAAAACTGCGAGAGGAGAGCAGGTTTTTCTAAGTTTAAAACAGCAAGAGGTGAGCAGGGATTTAACAGTTTAAAACAGCGAGAGGAGAGCAGGGTTTTCAAAGTTTAAAACAGCGAGAGGTGAGCAGATTTTTCACAGTTTAAAACAGCGAGAATGAGAGCAGGGTTTTCACAGTTTAAAACAGCGAGAGGAGAGCAGGATTTTAACAGTTTAAAACAGCGAGAGGACAGCAGGGTTTTTCACAGATTAATACAGCGAGAGGAGAGCTGAAATTTCACAGTTTACAAAAGCGAGAGGAGAGCAAGTTTTTCACAGTTTAAAACAGTGAGAGGAGAGCAAGATTTTCACAGTAAGAAACAGCGAGAGGAGAGCAGGGATTTCACAGTTCAAAACAACGAGAGGTGAGCAGGGTTTTCACTGTTTAAACAGCGAGTGGAGAGCTGGAATTTTCACAGTTTAAAACAGCGAGAGGAGAGCAGGGTTTTCACAGTTAAAAACAGCGAGAGGAGAGCATGTTTTTCACAGTTTGAAACAGCGAGAGGAGAGCAGGGTTTTCACAGTTTAAAACAGCGAGAGGAGAGCAGGATTTAAACAGTTTAAAACAGCGAGAGGGGAGCAGGGTTCTCACAGTTAAAAACAACGTGAGGTGAGCAGGTTTCTCACAGTTTAAAACAGCGAGAGGAGAGCAGGGTTTCCAAAGTTTAAAACAGCGAGAGGTGAACAGGTTTTTCACAGTGTAAAACAGCGAGAGGAGAGCTGGGTTTTCACTGTTTAAAACAGCGAGTGGAGAGCAGGGATTTCACAGTTTACAACAGCGAGAGGAGAGCAGGTTTTTCAAAGTTTAAAACAGCGAGAGGAGAGCTGAAATTTCACAGTTTAAAACAGTGAGAGGAGAGCAAGTTTTTCACAGTTTGAAACAGCGAGAGGAGAGCAGGGTTTTCACAGTTTAAAACAGCGAGAGGAGAGCAGGGTTTTCACAGTTAAAACCAGCGAGAGGCGAGCAGTTTTTTCACAGTTTAAAACAGCGATAGGAGAGCAGGATTTTCACAGTTTAAAACAGCGATAGGAGAGCAGTGTTTTCACAGTTTAAAACAGCGAGAAGAGAGCAGCATTTTCACAGTTTGAAACAGCGAGAGGAGAGCAGGAATTTCACAGTTTAAAACAGCGAGAGGAGAGAAGGTTTTTCAAAGTTTAAAACAGCGAGAGGAGAGCAAGTTTTTCACAGTTTGAAACTGCGAGAGGAGAGCAGGGTTTTCACAGTTTAAAACAATGAGTGGTGAGAAGGATTTAAACAGTTTAAAACAGCGAGATGGGAGCATGGTTCTCACAGTTTAAAACAAAGAGAGTAGAGCACGGTTTTCAAAGTTTAAAACAGCGATAGGAGAGCAGGTTTTTCACAGTTTAAAACAGCGAGAGAAGAACAGGGTTTTCACAGTTAAAAACAGCGAGAGGAGAACAGGTTTTTCATAGTTTAAAACAGCGAGCGGAGAACAGGGTTTTCACAGTTAAAAACAGCGAGAGGAGAGCAGGTTTTTCACAGTTTAAAACAGCGAGAGAAGAACAGGGTTTTCACAGTTAAAAACTGCGAGAGGAGAACAGGTTTTTCACAGTTTAAAACAGCGAGAGGAGAGCAGGTTTTTCACAGTTAAAAACAGCGAGAGGAGAGCAGCTTTTTCACAGTTTAAAACAGCGAGAGGAGAGCAAGTTTTTCACAGTTTGAAACAGCGAGAGGAGAGCAGGGTTTTTACAGTTTAAAACAGCGAGAGGAGAGCAGGATTTAAACAGTTAAAACAGCGATAGGAGAGCAGTGTACTCACAGTTTAAAACAACGTGAGGTGAGCAGGTTTTTCACGGTTTAAAACAGCGAGAGGAGAGCAGGGTTTTCAAAGTTTAAAACAGCGAGAGGAGAGCAGGGTTTTCAAAGTTTAAAACAGCGAGAGGAGAGCAGGTTTTTCACAGTTTAAAACAACGAGAGGAGAGCAGGGTTTTCACAGTCTGAAACTGCGAGAGGAGCGCAGGGTTTTCACAGTTTAAAACTGCGAGAGGAGAGCAGGTTTTTCTAAGTTTAAAACAGCAAGAGGTGAGCAGGGATTTAACAGTTTAAAACAGCGAGAGGAGAGCAGGGTTTTCAAAGTTTAAAACAGCGAGAGGTGAGCAGATTTTTCACAGTTTAAAACAGCGAGAATGAGAGCAGGGTTTTCACAGTTTAAAACAGCGAGAGGAGAGCAGGATTTTAACAGTTTAAAACAGCGAGAGGACAGCAGGGTTTTCACAGATTAATACAGCGAGAGGAGAGCTGAAATTTCACAGTTTAAAAAAGCGAGAGGAGAGCAAGTTTTTCACAGTAAGAAACAGCGAGAGGAGAGCAGGGATTTCACAGTTCAAAACAACGAGAGGTGAGCAGGGTTTTCACTGTTTAAAACAGCGAGTGGAGAGCTGGAATTTTCACAGTTTAAAACAGCGAGAGGAGAGCAGGGTTTTCACAGTTAAAAACAGCGAGAGGAGAGCATGTTTTTCACAGTTTGAAACAGCGAGAGGAGAGCAGGGTTTTCACAGTTTAAAACAGCGAGAGGAGAGCAGGATTTAAACAGTTTAAAACAGCGAGAGGGGAGCAGGGTTCTCACAGTTAAAAACAACGTGAGGTGAGCAGGTTTCTCACAGTTTAAAACAGCGAGAGGAGAGCAGGGTTTCCAAAGTTTAAAACAGCGAGAGGTGAACAGGTTTTTCACAGTGTAAAACAGCGAGAGGAGAGCTGGGTTTTCCCTGTTTAAAACAGCGAGTGGAGAGCAGGGATTTCACAGTTTACAACAGCGAGAGGAGAGCAGGTTTTTCAAAGTTTAAAACAGCGAGAGGAGAGCAGGATTTTCACAGTTTGAAACAGCGAGAGGACAGCAGGGTTTTCACAGTTTAAAACAGCGAGAGGAGAGCAGGATTTTCACAGTTTAAAAAAGTGAGAGGAGAGCAGGGTTTTCAAAGTTTGAAACTGCGAGAGGAGAGCAGGGTTTTCACAGTTTAAAACAATGAGTGGTGAGAAGGATTTAAACAGTTTAAAACAGCGAGATGGGAGCATGGTTCTCACAGTTTAAAACAAAGAGAGTAGAGCACGGTTTTCAAAGTTTAAAACAGCGATAGGAGAGCAGGTTTTTCACAGTTTAAAACAGCGAGAGAAGAACAGGGTTTTCACAGTTAAAAACAGCGAGAGGAGAACAGGTTTTTCACAGTTTAAAACAGCGAGCGGAGAACAGGGTTTTCACAGTTAAAAACAGCGAGAGGAGAGCAGGTTTTTCACAGTTTCAAACAGCGAGAGAAGAACAGGGTTTTCACAGTTAAAAACTGCGAGAGGAGAACAGGTTTTTCACAGTTTAAAACAGCGAGAGGAGAGCAGGTTTTTCACAGTTAAAAACAGCGAGAGGAGAGCAGCTTTTTCACAGTTTAAAACAGCGATAGGAGAGCAGGGTTTTCACAGTTTAAAACAGCGATAGGAGAGCAGTGTTTTCACAGTTTAAAACAGCGAGAAGAGAGCAGCATTTTCACAGTTTGAAACAGCGAGAGGAGAGCAGGAATTTCACAGTTTAAAACAGCGATAGGAGAGCAGTGTTTTCACAGTTTAAAACAGCGAGAGGAGAGCAGGGTTTTCAAAGTTTAAAACAGCGAGAGGAGAGCAGGGTTTTCAAAGTTTAAAACAGCGAGAGGAGAGCAGGTTTTTCACAGTTTAAAACAACGAGAGGAGAGCAGGGTTTTCACAGTCTGAAAACTGCGAGAGGAGCGCAGGGTTTTCACAGTTTAAAACTGCGAGAGGAGAGCAGGTTTTTCTAAGTTTAAAACAGCAAGAGGTGAGCAGGGATTTAACAGTTTAAAACAGCGAGAGGAGAGCAGGGTTTTCAAAGTTTAAAACAGCGAGAGGTGAGCAGATTTTTCACAGTTTAAAACAGCGAGAATGAGAGCAGGGTTTTCACAGTTTTAAAACAGCGAGAGGAGAGCAGGATTTTAACAGTTTAAAACAGCGAGAGGACAGCAGGGTTTTCACAGATTAATACAGCGAGAGGAGAGCTGAAATTTCACAGTTTAAAAAAGCGAGAGGAGAGCAAGTTTTTCACAGTTTAAAACAGTGAGAGGAGAGCAAGTTTTTCACAGTAAGAAACAGCGAGAGGAGAGCAGGGATTTCACAGTTCAAAACAACGAGAGGTGAGCAGGGTTTTCACTGTTTAAAACAGCGAGTGGAGAGCTGGAATTTTCACAGTTTAAAACAGCGAGAGGAGAGCAGGGTTTTCACAGTTAAAAACAGCGAGAGGAGAGCATGTTTTTCACAGTTTGAAACAGCGAGAGGAGAGCAGGGTTTTCACAGTTTAAAACAGCGAGAGGAGAGCAGGATTTAAGCAGTTTAAAACAGCGAGAGGGGAGCAGGGTTCTCACAGTTAAAAACAACGTGAGGTGAGCAGGTTTCTCATAGTTTAAAACAGCGAGAGGAGAGCAGGGTTTCCAAAGTTTAAAACAGCGAGAGGTGAACAGGTTTTTCACAGTGTAAAACAGCGAGAGGAGAGCTGGGTTTTCACTGTTTAAAACAGCGAGTGGAGAGCAGGGATTTCACAGTTTACAACAGCGAGAGGAGAGCAGGTTTTTCAAAGTTTAAAACAGCGAGAGGAGAGCAGGATTTTCACAGTTTGAAACAGCGAGAGGACAGCAGGGTTTTCACAGTTTAAAACAGCGAGAGGAGAGCAGGATTTTCACAGTTTAAAAAAGTGAGAGGAGAGCAGGGTTTTCAAAGTTTGAAACTGCGAGAGGAGAGCAGGGTTTTCACAGTTTAAAAACAATGAGTGGTGAGAAGGATTTAAACAGTTTAAAACAGCGAGATGGGAGCATGGTTCTCACAGTTTAAAACAAAGAGAGTAGAGCACGGTTTTCAAAGTTTAAAACAGCGATAGGAGAGCAGGTTTTTCACAGTTTAAAACAGCGAGAGAAGAACAGGGTTTTCACAGTTAAAAACAGCGAGAGGAGAACAGGTTTTTTCACAGTTTAAAACAGCGAGCGGAGAACAGGGTTTTCACAGTTAAAAACAGCGAGAGGAGAGCAGGTTTTTCACAGTTTAAAACAGCGAGAGAAGAACAGGGTTTTCACAGTTAAAAACTGCGAGAGGAGAACAGGTTTTTCACAGTTTAAAACAGCGAGAGGAGAGCAGGTTTTTCACAGTTAAAAACAGCGAGAGGAGAGCAGCTTTTTCACAGTTTAAAACAGCGATAGGAGAGCAGGGTTTTCACAGTTTAAAACAGCGATAGGAGAGCAGTGTTTTCACAGTTTAAAACAGCGAGAAGAGAGCAGCATTTTCACAGTTTGAAACAACGAGAGGAGAGCAGGAATTTCACAGTTTAAAACAGCGATAGGAGAGCAGTGTTTTCACAGTTTAAAACAGCGAGCAGGGTTTTCAAAGTTTAAAACAGCGAGAGGAGAGCAGGGTTTTCACAGTTTAAAAAAGCGAGAGGAGAGCCAAGTTTTTCACAGTTTAAAACAGTGAGAGGAGAGCAAGTTTTTCACAGTAAGAAACAGCGGAGAGGAGAGCAGGGATTTCACAGTTCAAAACAACGAGAGGTGAGCAGGGTTTTCACTGTTTAAAACAGCGAGTGGAGAGCTGGATTTTCACAGTTTAAAACAGCGAGAGGAGAGCAGGGTTTTCACAGTTAAAAACAGCGAGAGGAGAGCATGTTTTTCACAGTTTGAAACAGCGAGAGGAGAGCAGGGTTTTCACAGTTTAAATCAGCGAGAGGAGAGCAGGATTTAAACAGTTTAAAACAGCGAGAGGGGAGCAGGGTTCTCACAGTTAAAAAACAACGTGAGGTGAGCAGGTTTCTCACAGTTTAAAACAGCGAGAGGTGAACAGGTTTTTTCACAGTGTAAAACAGCGAGAGGAGAGCTGGGTTTTCCCTGTTTAAAACAGCGAGTGGAGAGCAGGGATTTCACAGTTTACAACAGCGAGAGGAGAGCAGGTTTTTCAAAGTTTAAAACAGCGAGAGGAGAGCAGGATTTTCACCAGTTTGAAACAGCGAGAGGACAGCAGGGTTTTCACAGTTTAAAACAGCGAGAGGAGAGCAGGATTTTCATAGTTTAAAAAAGTGAGAGGAGAGCAGGGTTTTCACAGTTTGAAACAGCGAGAGGTGAGCAGGTTTTTTACAGTTTAAAACAGCGAGAAGAGAGTAGGTTTTTCAGTTTAAAACAGCGAGAGGAGAGCAGGAATTTCACAGTTTTAAAACAGCGAGAGGTGAGCAGGTATTTCACAGTTTAAAACAGCGAGAGGAGAGCAGGGATTTCACAGTTTAAAACTGCGAGAGGAGAGCAGGTATTTCTAAGTTTAAAACAGCAAGAGGTGAGCAGGGATTTAACAGTTTAAAACAGCGAGAGGAAGCAGGGTTTTCAAAGTTTAAAACAGCGAGAGGTGAGCAGATTTTTTCACAGTTTAAAACAGCGAGAATGAGAGCAGGGTTTTTCACAGTTTAAAACAGCGAGAGGAGAGCAGGATTTTAACAGTTTAAAACAGCGAGAGGACAGCAGGGTTTTCACAGATTAATACAGCGAGAGGAGAGCTGAAATTTCACAGTTTAAAAAAGCGAGAGGAGAGCAAGTTTTTCACAGTTTGAAACAGCGAGAGGAGAGCAGGGTTTTCACAGTTTAAAACAGCGAGAGGAGAGCAGGGTTTTCACAGTTAAAACCAGCGAGAGGCGAGCAGTTTTTTCACAGTTGAAAAGCGAGAGGAGAGCAGGAATTTCACAGTTTAAAAACAGCGAGAGGAGAGAAGATTTTTCAAAGTTTAAAACAGCGAGAGGAGAGCAAGTTTTTCACAGTTTAAAACAGCTGAGAAGAGAGCAGCATTTTTCACAGTTTGAAAGCGAGAGGAGAGCAGGAATTTCACAGTTTAAAACAGCGAGAGGACAGCAGGGTTTTCACAGTTTAAAACAGCGAGAGGAGAGCTGAAATTTCACAGTTTAAAACAGTGAGAGGAGAGCAAGTTTTTCACAGTTTAAAACAGCGAGAGGACAGCAGGGTTTTCACAGTTTAAAACAGCGAGAGGAGAGCTGAAATTTCACAGTTTAAAACAGTGAGAGGAGAGCAAGTTTTTCACAGTTTGAAACAGCGAGAGGAGAGCAGGGTTTTCACAGTTTAAAACAGCGAGAGGAGAGCAGGGTTTTCACAGTTAAAACCAGCGAGAGGCGAGCAGTTTTTTCACAGTTTAAAACAGCGATAGGAGAGCAGGGTTTTCACAGTTTAAAACAGCGATAGGAGAACAGTGTTTTCACAGTTTAAAACAGCGAGAAGAGAGCAGCATTTTCACAGTTTGAAACAGCGAGAGGAGAGCAGGAATTTCACAGTTTAAAACAGCGAGAGGAGAGAAGGTTTTTCAAAGTTTAAAACAGCGAGAGGAGAGCAAGTTTTTCACAGTTTGAAACTGCGAGAGGAGAGCAGGGTTTTCACAGTTTAAAACAATGAGTGGTGAGAAGGATTTAAACAGTTTAAAACAGCGAGATGGGAGCATGGTTCTCACAGTTTAAAACAAAGAGAGTAGAGCACGGTTTTCAAAGTTTAAAACAGCGATAGGAGAGCAGGTTTTTCACAGTTTAAAACAGCGAGAGAAGAACAGGGTTTTCACAGTTAAAAACAGCGAGAGGAGAACAGGTTTTTCACAGTTTAAAACAGCGAGCGGAGAACAGGGTTTTCACAGTTAAAAACAGCGAGAGGAGAGCAGGTTTTTCACAGTTTAAAACAGCGAGAGAAGAACAGGGTTTTCACAGTTAAAAACTGCGAGAGGAGAACAGGTTTTTCACAGTTTAAAACAGCGAGAGGAGAGCAGGTTTTTCACAGTTAAAAACAGCGAGAGGAGAGCAGCTTTTTCACAGTTTAAAACAGCGAGAGGAGAGCAAGTTTTTCACAGTTTGAAACAGCGAGAGGAGAGCAGGGTTTTTACAGTTTAAAACAGCGAGAGGAGAGCAGGATTTAAACAGTTAAAACAGCGATAGGAGAGCAGTGTACTCACAGTTTAAAACAACGTGAGGTGAGCAGGTTTTTCACGGTTTAAAACAGCGAGAGGAGAGCAGGGTTTTCAAAGTTTAAAACAGCGAGAGGAGAGCAGGGTTTTCAAAGTTTAAAACAGCGAGAGGAGAGCAGGTTTTTCACACTTTAAAACAACGAGAGGAGAGCAGGGTTTTCACAGTCTGAAACTGCGAGAGGAGCGCAGGGTTTTCACAGTTTAAAACTGCGAGAGGAGAGCAGGTTTTTCTAAGTTTAAAACAGCAAGAGGTGAGCAGGGATTTAACAGTTTAAAACAGCGAGAGGAGAGCAGGGTTTTCAAAGTTTAAAACAGCGAGAGGTGAGCAGATTTTTCACAGTTTAAAACAGCGAGAATGAGAGCAGGGTTTTCACAGTTTAAAACAGCGAGAGGAGAGCAGGATTTTAACAGTTTAAAACAGCGAGAGGAGAGCAGGATTTTCACAGTTTAAAAAAGTGAGAGGAGAGCAGGGTTTTCACAGTTTGAAACAGCGAGAGGTGAGCAGGTTTTTTACAGTTTAAAACAGCGAGAGGAGAGCCGGTTTTTCAGTTTAAAACAGCGAGAGGAGAGCAGGAATTTCACAGTTTAAAACAGCGAGAGGTGAGCAGGTATTTCACAGTTTAAAACAGCGAGAGGAGAGCAGGGATTTCACAGTTTAAAACAGCGAGAGGAGAGCAGGTTTTTCACAGTTTAAAACAGCGAGAGGAGAGCAGGATTTTCACAGTTTAAAACAGCGAGAGGACAGCAGGGTTTTCACAGTTTAAAACAGCGAGAGGAGAGCTGAAATTTCACAGTTTAAAACAGTGAGAGGAGAGCAAGTTTTTCACAGTTTAAAACAGCGAGAGGACAGCAGGGTTTTTCACAGTTTAAAACAGCGAGAGGAGAGCTGAAATTTCACAGTTTAAAACAGTGAGAGGAGAGCAAGTTTTTCACAGTTTGAAACAGCGAGAGGAGAGCAGGGTTTTCACAGTTTAAAACAGCGAGAGGAGAGCAGGGTTTTCACAGTTAAAACCAGCGAGAGGCGAGCAGTTTTTTCACAGTTTAAAACAGCGATAGGAGAGCAGGGTTTTCACAGTTTAAAACAGCGATAGGAGAACAGTGTTTTCACAGTTTAAAACAGCGAGAAGAGAGCAGCATTTTCACAGTTTGAAAAGCGAGAGGAGAGCAGGAATTTCACAGTTTAAAACAGCGAGAGGAGAGAAGGTTTTTCAAAGTTTAAAACAGCGAGAGGAGAGCAAGTTTTTCACAGTTTGAAACTGCGAGAGGAGAGCAGGGTTTTCACAGTTTAAAACAATGAGTGGTGAGAAGGATTTAAACAGTTTAAAACAGCGAGATGGGAGCATGGTTCTCACAGTTTAAAACAAAGAGAGTAGAGCACGGTTTTCAAAGTTTAAAACAGCGATAGGAGAGCAGGTTTTTCACAGTTTAAAACAGCGAGAGAAGAACAGGGTTTTCACAGTTAAAAACAGCGAGAGGAGAACAGGTTTTTCACAGTTTAAAACAGCGAGCGGAGAACAGGGTTTTCACAGTTAAAAACAGCGAGAGGAGAGCAGGTTTTTCACAGTTTAAAACAGCGAGAGAAGAACAGGGTTTTCACAGTTAAAAACTGCGAGAGGAGAACAGGTTTTTCACAGTTTAAAACAGCGAGAGGAGAGCAGGTTTTTCACAGTTAAAAACAGCGAGAGGAGAGCAGCTTTTTCACAGTTTAAAACAGCGAGAGGAGAGCAAGTTTTTCACAGTTTGAAACAGCGAGAGGAGAGCAGGGTTTTTACAGTTTAAAACAGCGAGAGGAGAGCAGGATTTAAACAGTTAAAACAGCGATAGGAGAGCAGTGTACTCACAGTTTAAAACAACGTGAGGTGAGCAGGTTTTTCACGGTTTAAAACAGCGAGAGGAGAGCAGGGTTTTCAAAGTTTAAAACAGCGAGAGGAGAGCAGGGTTTTCAAAGTTTAAAACAGCGAGAGGAGAGCAGGTTTTTCACAGTTTAAAACAACGAGAGGAGAGCAGGGTTTTCACAGTCTGAAACTGCGAGAGGAGCGCAGGGTTTTCACAGTTTAAAACTGCGAGAGGAGAGCAGGTTTTTCTAAGTTTAAAACAGCAAGAGGTGAGCAGGGATTTAACAGTTTAAAACAGCAAGAGGAGAGCAGGGTTTTCAAAGTTTAAAACAGCGAGAGGTGAGCAGATTTTTCACAGTTTAAAACAGCGAGAATGAGAGCAGGGTTTTCACAGTTTAAAACAGCGAGAGGAGAGCAGGATTTTAACAGTTTAAAACAGCGAGAGGACAGCAGGGTTTTCACAGATTAATACAGCGAGAGGAGAGCTGAAATTTCACAGTTTAAAAAAGCGAGAGGAGAGCAAGTTTTTCACAGTTTAAAACAGTGAGAGGAGAGCAAGTTTTTCACAGTAAGAAACAGCGAGAGGAGAGCAGGGATTTCACAGTTCAAAACAACGAGAGGTGAGCAGGGTTTTCACTGTTTAAAACAGCGAGTGGAGAGCTGGAATTTTCACAGTTTAAAACAGCGAGAGGAGAGCAGGGTTTTCACAGTTAAAAACAGCGAGAGGATAGCATGTTTTTCACAGTTTGAAACAGCGAGAGGAGAGCAGGGTTTTCACAGTTTAAAACAGCGAGAGGTGAGCAGGATTTAAACAGTTTAAAACAGCGAGAGGGGAGCAGGGTTCTCACAGTTAAAAACAACGTGAGGTGAGCAGGTTTCTCACAGTTTAAAACAGCGAGAGGAGAGCAGGGTTTCCAAAGTTTAAAACAGCGAGAGGTGAGCAGGTTTTTCACAGTGTAAAACAGCGAGAGGAGAGCTGGGTTTTCACTGTTTAAAACAGCGAGTGGAGAGCAGGGATTTCACAGTTTACAACAGCGAGAGGAGAGCAGGTTTTTCAAAGTTTAAAACAGCGAGAGGAGAGCTGAAATTTCACAGTTTAAAACAGTGAGAGGAGAGCAAGTTTTTCACAGTTTGAAACAGCGAGAGGAGAGCAGGGTTTTCACAGTTTAAAACAGCGAGAGGAGAGCAGGGTTTTCACAGTTAAAACCAGCGAGAGGCGAGCAGTTTTTTCACAGTTTAAAACAGCGATAGGAGAGCAGGGTTTTCACAGTTTAAAACAGCGATAGGAGAGCAGTGTTTTCACAGTTTAAAACAGCGAGAAGAGAGCAGCATTTTCACAGTTTGAAACAGCGAGAGGAGAGCAGGAATTTCACAGTTTAAAACAGCGAGAGGAGAGAAGGTTTTTCAAAGTTTAAAACAGCGAGAGGAGAGCAAGTTTTTCACAGTTTGAAACTGCGAGAGGAGAGCAGGGTTTTCACAGTTTAAAACAATGAGTGGTGAGAAGGATTTAAACAGTTTAAAACAGCGAGATGGGAGCATGGTTCTCACAGTTTAAAACAAAGAGAGTAGAGCACGGTTTTCAAAGTTTAAAACAGCGATAGGAGAGCAGGTTTTTCACAGTTTAAAACAGCGAGAGAAGAACAGGGTTTTCACAGTTAAAAACAGCGAGAGGAGAACAGGTTTTTCACAGTTTAAAACAGCGAGCGGAGAACAGGGTTTTCACAGTTAAAAACAGCGAGAGGAGAGCAGGTTTTTCACAGTTTAAAACAGCGAGAGAAGAACAGGGTTTTCACAGTTAAAAACTGCGAGAGGAGAACAGGTTTTTCACAGTTTAAAACAGCGAGAGGAGAGCAGGTTTTTCACAGTTAAAAACAGCGAGAGGAGAGCAGCTTTTTCACAGTTTAAAACAGCGAGAGGAGAGCAAGTTTTTCACAGTTTGAAACAGCGAGAGGAGAGCAGGGTTTTTACAGTTTAAAACAGCGAGAGGAGAGCAGGATTTAAACAGTTAAAACAGCGATAGGAGAGCAGTGTACTCACAGTTTAAAACAACGTGAGGTGAGCAGGTTTTTCACGGTTTAAAACAGCGAGAGGAGAGCAGGGTTTTCAAAGTTTAAAACAGCGAGAGGAGAGCAGGGTTTTCAAAGTTTAAAACAGCGAGAGGAGAGCAGGTTTTTCACAGTTTAAAACAACGAGAGGAGAGCAGGGTTTTCACAGTCTGAAACTGCGAGAGGAGCGCAGGGTTTTCACAGTTTAAAACTGCGAGAGGAGAGCAGGTTTTTCTAAGTTTAAAACAGCAAGAGGTGAGCAGGGATTTAACAGTTTAAAACAGCGAGAGGAGAGCAGGGTTTTCAAAGTTTAAAACAGCGAGAGGTGAGCAGATTTTTCACAGTTTAAAACAGCGAGAATGAGAGCAGGGTTTTCACAGTTTAAAACAGCGAGAGGAGAGCAGGATTTTAACAGTTTAAAACAGCGAGAGGACAGCAGGGTTTTCACAGATTAATACAGCGAGAGGAGAGCTGAAATTTCACAGTTTACAAAAGCGAGAGGAGAGCAAGTTTTTCACAGTTTAAAACAGTGAGAGGAGAGCAAGATTTTCACAGTAAGAAACAGCGAGAGGAGAGCAGGGATTTCACAGTTCAAAACAACGAGAGGTGAGCAGGGTTTTCACTGTTTAAAACAGCGAGTGGAGAGCTGGAATTTTCACAGTTTAAAACAGCGAGAGGAGAGCAGGGTTTTCACAGTTAAAAACAGCGAGAGGAGAGCATGTTTTTCACAGTTTGAAACAGCGAGAGGAGAGCAGGGTTTTCACAGTTTAAAACAGCGAGAGGAGAGCAGGATTTAAACAGTTTAAAACAGCGAGAGGGGAGCAGGGTTCTCACAGTTAAAAACAACGTGAGGTGAGCAGGTTTCTCACAGTTTAAAACAGCGAGAGGAGAGCAGGGTTTCCAAAGTTTAAAACAGCGAGAGGTGAACAGGTTTTTCACAGTGTAAAACAGCGAGAGGAGAGCTGGGTTTTCACTGTTTAAAACAGCGAGTGGAGAGCAGGGATTTCACAGTTTACAACAGCGAGAGGAGAGCAGGTTTTTCAAAGTTTAAAACAGCGAGAGGAGAGCTGAAATTTCACAGTTTAAAACAGTGAGAGGAGAGCAAGTTTTTCACAGTTTGAAACAGCGAGAGGAGAGCAGGGTTTTCACAGTTTAAAACAGCGAGAGGAGAGCAGGGTTTTCACAGTTAAAACCAGCGAGAGGCGAGCAGTTTTTTCACAGTTTAAAACAGCGATAGGAGAGCAGGATTTTCACAGTTTAAAACAGCGATAGGAGAGCAGTGTTTTCACAGTTTAAAACAGCGAGAAGAGAGCAGCATTTTCACAGTTTGAAACAGCGAGAGGAGAGCAGGAATTTCACAGTTTAAAACAGCGAGAGGAGAGAAGGTTTTTCAAAGTTTAAAACAGCGAGAGGAGAGCAAGTTTTTCACAGTTTGAAACTGCGAGAGGAGAGCAGGGTTTTCACAGTTTAAAACAATGAGTGGTGAGAAGGATTTAAACAGTTTAAAACAGCGAGATGGGAGCATGGTTCTCACAGTTTAAAACAAAGAGAGTAGAGCACGGTTTTCAAAGTTTAAAACAGCGATAGGAGAGCAGGTTTTTCACAGTTTAAAACAGCGAGAGAAGAACAGGGTTTTCACAGTTAAAAACAGCGAGAGGAGAACAGGTTTTTCATAGTTTAAAACAGCGAGCGGAGAACAGGGTT
Source organism: Isurus oxyrinchus (assembly GCA_026770705.1). Taxonomy (NCBI): domain Eukaryota; kingdom Metazoa; phylum Chordata; class Chondrichthyes; order Lamniformes; family Lamnidae; genus Isurus; species Isurus oxyrinchus. The sequence continues at coordinate 16,780 of JANJGN010003007.1, forward strand.
TTCACAGTTAAAAACAGCGAGAGGAGAGCAGGTTTTTCACAGTTTAAAACAGCGAGAGAAGAACAGGGTTTTCACAGTTAAAAACTGCGAGAGGAGAACAGGTTTTTCACAGTTTAAAACAGCGAGAGGAGAGCAGGTTTTTCACAGTTAAAAACAGCGAGAGGAGAGCAGCTTTTTCACAGTTTAAAACAGCGAGAGGAGAGCAAGTTTTTCACAGTTTGAAACAGCGAGAGGAGAGCAGGGTTTTTACAGTTTAAAACAGCGAGAGGAGAGCAGGATTTAAACAGTTAAAACAGCGATAGGAGAGCAGTGTACTCACAGTTTAAAACAACGTGAGGTGAGCAGGTTTTTCACGGTTTAAAACAGCGAGAGGAGAGCAGGGTTTTCAAAGTTTAAAACAGCGAGAGGAGAGCAGGGTTTTCAAAGTTTAAAACAGCGAGAGGAGAGCAGGTTTTTCACAGTTTAAAACAACGAGAGGAGAGCAGGGTTTTCACAGTCTGAAACTGCGAGAGGAGCGCAGGGTTTTCACAGTTTAAAACTGCGAGAGGAGAGCAGGTTTTTCTAAGTTTAAAACAGCAAGAGGTGAGCAGGGATTTAACAGTTTAAAACAGCGAGAGGAGAGCAGGGTTTTCAAAGTTTAAAACAGCGAGAGGTGAGCAGATTTTTCACAGTTTAAAACAGCGAGAATGAGAGCAGGGTTTTCACAGTTTAAAACAGCGAGAGGAGAGCAGGATTTTAACAGTTTAAAACAGCGAGAGGACAGCAGGGTTTTCACAGATTAATACAGCGAGAGGAGCGCTGAAATTTCACAGTTTAAAAAAGCGAGAGGAGAGCAAGTTTTTCACAGTAAGAAACAGCGAGAGGAGAGCAGGGATTTCACAGTTCAAAACAACGAGAGGTGAGCAGGGTTTTCACTGTTTAAAACAGCGAGTGGAGAGCTGGAATTTTCACAGTTTAAAACAGCGAGAGGAGAGCAGGGTTTTCACAGTTAAAAACAGCGAGAGGAGAGCATGTTTTTCACAGTTTGAAACAGCGAGAGGAGAGCAGGGTTTTCACAGTTTAAAACAGCGAGAGGAGAGCAGGATTTAAACAGTTAAAAACAACGTGAGGTGAGCAGGTTTCTCACAGTTTAAAACAGCGAGAGGAGAGCAGGGTTTCCAAAGTTTAAAACAGCGAGAGGTGAACAGGTTTTTCACAGTGTAAAACAGCGAGAGGAGAGCTGGGTTTTCCCTGTTTAAAACAGCGAGTGGAGAGCAGGGATTTCACAGTTTACAACAGCGAGAGGAGAGCAGGTTTTTCAAAGTTTAAAACAGCGAGAGGAGAGCAGGATTTTCACAGTTTGAAACAGCGAGAGGACAGCAGGGTTTTCACAGTTTAAAACAGCGAGAGGAGAGCAGGATTTTCACAGTTTAAAAAAGTGAGAGGAGAGCAGGGTTTTCAAAGTTTGAAACTGCGAGAGGAGAGCAGGGTTTTCACAGTTTAAAACAATGAGTGGTGAGAAGGATTTAAACAGTTTAAAACAGCGAGATGGGAGCATGGTTCTCACAGTTTAAAACAAAGAGAGTAGAGCACGGTTTTCAAAGTTTAAAACAGCGATAGGAGAGCAGGTTTTTCACAGTTTAAAACAGCGAGAGAAGAACAGGGTTTTCACAGTTAAAAACAGCGAGAGGAGAACAGGTTTTTCACAGTTTAAAACAGCGAGCGGAGAACAGGGTTTTCACAGTTAAAAACAGCGAGAGGAGAGCAGGTTTTTCACAGTTTCAAACAGCGAGAGAAGAACAGGGTTTTCACAGTTAAAAACTGCGAGAGGAGAACAGGTTTTTCACAGTTTAAAACAGCGAGAGGAGAGCAGGTTTTTCACAGTTAAAAACAGCGAGAGGAGAGCAGCTTTTTCACAGTTTAAAACAGCGATAGGAGAGCAGGGTTTTCACAGTTTAAAACAGCGATAGGAGAGCAGTGTTTTCACAGTTTAAAACAGCGAGAAGAGAGCAGCATTTTCACAGTTTGAAACAGCGAGAGGAGAGCAGGAATTTCACAGTTTAAAACAGCGATAGGAGAGCAGTGTTTTCACAGTTTAAAACAGCGAGAGGAGAGCAGGGTTTTCAAAGTTTAAAACAGCGAGAGGAGAGCAGGGTTTTCAAAGTTTAAAACAGCGAGAGGAGAGCAGGTTTTTCACAGTTTAAAACAACGAGAGGAGAGCAGGGTTTTCACAGTCTGAAACTGCGAGAGGAGCGCAGGGTTTTCACAGTTTAAAACTGCGAGAGGAGAGCAGGTTTTTCTAAGTTTAAAACAGCAAGAGGTGAGCAGGGATTTAACAGTTTAAAACAGCGAGAGGAGAGCAGGGTTTTCAAAGTTTAAAACAGCGAGAGGTGAGCAGATTTTTCACAGTTTAAAACAGCGAGAATGAGAGCAGGGTTTTCACAGTTTAAAACAGCGAGAGGAGAGCAGGATTTTAACAGTTTAAAACAGCGAGAGGACAGCAGGGTTTTCACAGATTAATACAGCGAGAGGAGAGCTGAAATTTCACAGTTTAAAAAAGCGAGAGGAGAGCAAGTTTTTCACAGTTTAAAACAGTGAGAGGAGAGCAAGTTTTTCACAGTAAGAAACAGCGAGAGGAGAGCAGGGATTTCACAGTTCAAAACAACGAGAGGTGAGCAGGGTTTTCACTGTTTAAAACAGCGAGTGGAGAGCTGGAATTTTCACAGTTTAAAACAGCGAGAGGAGAGCAGGGTTTTCACAGTTAAAAACAGCGAGAGGAGAGCATGTTTTTCACAGTTTGAAACAGCGAGAGGAGAGCAGGGTTTTCACAGTTTAAAACAGCGAGAGGAGAGCAGGATTTAAGCAGTTTAAAACAGCGAGAGGGGAGCAGGGTTCTCACAGTTAAAAACAACGTGAGGTGAGCAGGTTTCTCATAGTTTAAAACAGCGAGAGGAGAGCAGGGTTTCCAAAGTTTAAAACAGCGAGAGGTGAACAGGTTTTTCACAGTGTAAAACAGCGAGAGGAGAGCTGGGTTTTCACTGTTTAAAACAGCGAGTGGAGAGCAGGGATTTCACAGTTTACAACAGCGAGAGGAGAGCAGGTTTTTCAAAGTTTAAAACAGCGAGAGGAGAGCAGGATTTTCACAGTTTGAAACAGCGAGAGGACAGCAGGGTTTTCACAGTTTAAAACAGCGAGAGGAGAGCAGGATTTTCACAGTTTAAAAAAGTGAGAGGAGAGCAGGGTTTTCAAAGTTTGAAACTGCGAGAGGAGAGCAGGGTTTTCACAGTTTAAAACAATGAGTGGTGAGAAGGATTTAAACAGTTTAAAACAGCGAGATGGGAGCATGGTTCTCACAGTTTAAAACAAAGAGAGTAGAGCACGGTTTTCAAAGTTTAAAACAGCGATAGGAGAGCAGGTTTTTCACAGTTTAAAACAGCGAGAGAAGAACAGGGTTTTCACAGTTAAAAACAGCGAGAGGAGAACAGGTTTTTCACAGTTTAAAACAGCGAGCGGAGAACAGGGTTTTCACAGTTAAAAACAGCGAGAGGAGAGCAGGTTTTTCACAGTTTAAAACAGCGAGAGAAGAACAGGGTTTTCACAGTTAAAAACTGCGAGAGGAGAACAGGTTTTTCACAGTTTAAAACAGCGAGAGGAGAGCAGGTTTTTCACAGTTAAAAACAGCGAGAGGAGAGCAGCTTTTTCACAGTTTAAAACAGCGATAGGAGAGCAGGGTTTTCACAGTTTAAAACAGCGATAGGAGAGCAGTGTTTTCACAGTTTAAAACAGCGAGAAGAGAGCAGCATTTTCACAGTTTGAAACAACGAGAGGAGAGCAGGAATTTCACAGTTTAAAACAGCGATAGGAGAGCAGTGTTTTCACAGTTTAAAACAGCGAGATGAGAGCAGGGTTTTCAAAGTTTAAAACAGCGAGAGGAGAGCAGGGTTTTCACAGTTTAAAAAAGCGAGAGGAGAGCAAGTTTTTCACAGTTTAAAACAGTGAGAGGAGAGCAAGTTTTTCACAGTAAGAAACAGCGAGAGGAGAGCAGGGATTTCACAGTTCAAAACAACGAGAGGTGAGCAGGGTTTTCACTGTTTAAAACAGCGAGTGGAGAGCTGGAATTTTCACAGTTTAAAACAGCGAGAGGAGAGCAGGGTTTTCACAGTTAAAAACAGCGAGAGGAGAGCATGTTTTTCACAGTTTGAAACAGCGAGAGGAGAGCAGGGTTTTCACAGTTTAAATCAGCGAGAGGAGAGCAGGATTTAAACAGTTTAAAACAGCGAGAGGGGAGCAGGGTTCTCACAGTTAAAAACAACGTGAGGTGAGCAGGTTTCTCACAGTTTAAAACAGCGAGAGGAGAGCAGGGTTTCCAAAGTTTAAAACAGCGAGAGGTGAACAGGTTTTTCACAGTGTAAAACAGCGAGAGGAGAGCTGGGTTTTCCCTGTTTAAAACAGCGAGTGGAGAGCAGGGATTTCACAGTTTACAACAGCGAGAGGAGAGCAGGTTTTTCAAAGTTTAAAACAGCGAGAGGAGAGCAGGATTTTCACAGTTTGAAACAGCGAGAGGACAGCAGGGTTTTCACAGTTTAAAACAGCGAGAGGAGAGCAGGATTTTCATAGTTTAAAAAAGTGAGAGGAGAGCAGGGTTTTCACAGTTTGAAACAGCGAGAGGTGAGCAGGTTTTTTACAGTTTAAAACAGCGAGAAGAGAGTAGGTTTTTCAGTTTAAAACAGCGAGAGGAGAGCAGGAATTTCACAGTTTAAAACAGCGAGAGGTGAGCAGGTATTTCACAGTTTAAAACAGCGAGAGGAGAGCAGGGATTTCACAGTTTAAAACAGCGAGAGGAGAGCAGGTTTTTCACAGTTTAAAACAGCGAGAGGAGAGCAGGATTTTCACAGTTTAAAACAGCGAGAGGACAGCAGGGTTTTCACAGTTTAAAACAGCGAGAGGAGAGCTGAAATTTCACAGTTTCAAACAGTGAGAGGAGAGCAAGTTTTTCACAGTTTGAAACAGCGAGAGGAGAGCAGGGTTTTCACAGTTTAAAACAGCGAGAGGAGAGCAGGGTTTTCACAGTTTAAACCAGCGAGAGGCGAGCAGGTTTTTCACAGTTTAAAACAGCGATAGGAGAGCAGGGTTTTCACAGTTTAAAACAGCGATAGGAGAGCAGTGTTTTCACAGTTTAAAACAGCGAGAAGAGAGCAGCATTTTCACAGTTTGAAACAGCGAGAGGAGAGCAGGAATTTCACAGTTTAAAACAGCGAGAGGAGAGAAGGTTTTTCAAAGTTTAAAACAGCGAGAGGAGAGCAAGTTTTTCACAGTTTGAAACTGCGAGAGGAGAGCAGGGTTTTCACAGTTTAAAACAATGAGTGGTGAGAAGGATTTAAACAGTTTAAAACAGCGAGATGGGAGCATGGTTCTCACAGTTTAAAACAAAGAGAGTAGAGCACGGTTTTCAAAGTTTAAAACAGCGAGAGAAGAACAGGGTTTTCACAGTTAAAAACAGCGAGAGGAGAACAGGTTTTTCACAGTTTAAAACAGCGAGCGGAGAACAGGGTTTTCACAGTTAAAAACAGCGAGAGGAGAGCAGGTTTTTCACAGTTTAAAACAGCGAGAGAAGAACAGGGTTTTCACAGTTAAAAACTGCGAGAGGAGAACAGGTTTTTCACAGTTTAAAACAGCGAGAGGAGAGCAGGTTTTTCACAGTTAAAAACAGCGAGAGGAGAGCAGCTTTTTCACAGTTTAAAACAGCGATAGGAGAGCAGGGTTTTCACAGTTTAAAACAGCGATAGGAGAGCAGTGTTTTCACAGTTTAAAACAGCGAGAAGAGAGCAGCATTTTCACAGTTTGAAACAGCGAGAGGAGAGCAGGAATTTCACAGTTTAAAACAGCGATAGGAGAGCAGTGTTTTCACAGTTTAAAACAGCGAGATGAGAGCAGGGTTTTCAAAGTTTAAAACAGCGAGAGGAGAGCAGGGTTTTCAAAGTTTAAAACAGCGAGAGGAGAGCAGGTTTTTCACAGTTTAAAACAACGAGAGGAGAGCAGGGTTTTCACAGTCTGAAACTGCGAGAGGAGCGCAGGGTTTTCACAGTTTAAAACTGCGAGAGGAGAGCAGGTTTTTCTAAGTTTAAAACAGCAAGAGGTGAGCAGGGATTTAACAGTTTAAAACAGCAAGAGGAGAGCAGGGTTTTCAAAGTTTAAAACAGCGAGAGGTGAGCAGATTTTTCACAGTTTAAAACAGCGAGAATGAGAGCAGGGTTTTCACAGTTTAAAACAGCGAGAGGAGAGCAGGATTTTAACAGTTTAAAACAGCGAGAGGACAGCAGGGTTTTCACAGATTAATACAGCGAGAGGAGAGCTGAAATTTCACAGTTTAAAAAAGCGAGAGGAGAGCAAGTTTTTCACAGTTTAAAACAGTGAGAGGAGAGCAAGTTTTTCACAGTAAGAAACAGCGAGAGGAGAGCAGGGATTTCACAGTTCAAAACAACGAGAGGTGAGCAGGGTTTTCACTGTTTAAAACAGCGAGTGGAGAGCTGGAATTTTCACAGTTTAAAACAGCGAGAGGAGAGCAGGGTTTTCACAGTTAAAAACAGCGAGAGAAGAGCATGTTTTTCACAGTTTGAAACAGCGAGAGGAGAGCAGGGTTTTCACAGTTTAAATCAGCGAGAGGAGAGCAGGATTTAAACAGTTTAAAACAGCGAGAGGGGAGCAGGGTTCTCACAGTTAAAAACAACGTGAGGTGAGCAGGTTTCTCACAGTTTAAAACAGCGAGAGGAGAGCAGGGTTTCCAAAGTTTAAAACAGCGAGAGGTGAACAGGTTTTTCACAGTGTAAAACAGCGAGAGGAGAGCTGGGTTTTCCCTGTTTAAAACAGCGAGTGGAGAGCAGGGATTTCACAGTTTACAACAGCGAGAGGAGAGCAGGTTTTTCAAAGTTTAAAACAGCGAGAGGAGAGCAGGATTTTCACAGTTTGAAACAGCGAGAGGACAGCAGGGTTTTCACAGTTTAAAACAGCGAGAGGAGAGCAGGATTTTCACAGTTTAAAAAAGTGAGAGGAGAGCAGGGTTTTCACAGTTTGAAACAGCGAGAGGTGAGCAGGTTTTTTACAGTTTAAAACAGCGAGAGGAGAGTAGGTTTTTCAGTTTAAAACAGCGAGAGGAGAGCAGGAATTTCACAGTTTAAAACAGCGAGAGGTGAGCAGGTATTTCACAGTTTAAAACAGCGAGAGGAGAGCAGGGATTTCACAGTTTAAAACAGCGAGAGGAGAGCAGGTTTTTCACAGTTTAAAACAGCGAGAGGAGAGCAGGATTTTCACAGTTTAAAACAGCGAGAGGACAGCAGGGTTTTCACAGTTTAAAACAGCGAGAGGAGAGCTGAAATTTCACAGTTTCAAACAGTGAGAGGAGAGCAAGTTTTTCACAGTTTGAAACAGCGAGAGGAGAGCAGGGTTTTCACAGTTTAAAACAGCGAGAGGAGAGCAGGGTTTTCACAGTTTAAACCAGCGAGAGGCGAGCAGGTTTTTCACAGTTTAAAACAGCGATAGGAGAGCAGGGTTTTCACAGTTTAAAACAGCGATAGGAGAGCAGTGTTTTCACAGTTTAAAACAGCGAGAAGAGAGCAGCATTTTCACAGTTTGAAACAGCGAGAGGAGAGCAGGAATTTCACAGTTTAAAACAGCGAGAGGAGAGAAGGTTTTTCAAAGTTTAAAACAGCGAAAGGAGAGCAAGTTTTTCACAGTTTGAAACTGCGAGAGGAGAGCAGGGTTTTCACAGTTTAAAACAATGAGTGGTGAGAAGGATTTAAACAGTTTAAAACAGCGAGATGGGAGCATGGTTCTCACAGTTTAAAACAAAGAGAGTAGAGCACGGTTTTCAAAGTTTAAAACAGCGAGAGAAGAACAGGGTTTTCACAGTTAAAAACAGCGAGAGGAGAACAGGTTTTTCACAGTTTAAAACAGCGAGCGGAGAACAGGGTTTTCACAGTTAAAAACAGCGAGAGGAGAGCAGGTTTTTCACAGTTTAAAACAGCGAGAGAAGAACAGGGTTTTCACAGTTAAAAACAGCGAGAGGAGAGCAGCTTTTTCACAGTTAAAAACAGCGAGAGGAGAGCAGCTTTTTCACAGTTTAAAACAGCGAGAGGAGAGCAAGTTTTTCACAGTTTGAAACAGCGAGAGGAGAGCAGGGTTTTTACAGTTTGCATCAGCGAGAGGACAGCAGGATTTAAACAGTTAAAACAGCGAGAGGAGAGCAGTGTACTCACAGTTTAAAACAACGTGAGGTGAGCAGGTTTTCCACGGTTTAAAACAGCGAGATGAGAGCAGGGTTTTCAAAGTTTAAAACAGCGAGAGGAGAGCAGGGTTTTCAAAGTTTAAAACAGCGAGAGGAGAGCAGGTTTTTCACAGTTTAAAACAACGAGAGGAGAGCAGGGTTTTCACAGTGTAAAACAGCGAGAGGAGAGCAGGTTTTTCAGTTTAAAACAGCGAGAGGAGAGCAGGATTTTCACAGTTTGAAACAGCGAGAGGAGAGCAGGTTTTTCACAGTTTAAAACAGCGAGAGCAGAGCAGGGTTTTCACAGTTTAAAACAGCGAGAGGCGAGCAGGTTTTTCACAGTTTAAAACAGCCATAGGAGAGCAGGGTTTTCACAGTTTAAAACAGCGAGAGGACAGCTGCGGGTTCACAGCTTAAAACAAATGGAGGAGAGCAGGATTTTCACACTTAGAAACTGCGAGAGGCAGGCGGGGTTTTCACATTTTTAAGCAACGAGAGTTGAGCCGGGTTGTCACAGTTTTAAACAATGAAGGTGAGCCCGGATTTTCACAATTTAAAACAGCGAGAGGAGAGCAGGAATTTCAAAGTTTATAAGAGCGAGTGGAGAGCAGGAATTTCACAGTTTAAAACAGCGAGAGGAGAGCAGGTTTTTCACAGCTTAAAACAGCGATAGGAGAGCAGTGTTTTCACAGTTTAAAACAGCGAGAGGAGAGCAGGAATTTCTCAATTTAAAACAACGAGAGGTGAGCCAGGATTTTCACAGTTTAAAACAGCGAGAGGAGAGCAGGAATTTCAAAGGTTGAAACAGATAGAGGAGAGCAGGAATTCCACAGTTTAAAACAGCGAGAGGAGAGCAGGAATTTCACATTTTAAAACAGCGATAGGAGAGTAGGAATTTCACAGTTTAAAACAGCGAGAGGAGAGCAGGAATTTCACAGTTTAAAACAGCGAGAGGAGAGCAGGAATTTCACAGTTTAAAACAGCTAGAGGAGAGCAGGGTTTTCACAGTTTAAAACAGCGAGAGGAGAGCTGAAATTTCACAGTTTAAAACAGCGAGAGGAGTGCAGGTTTTTCACAGTTTAAAACATCGATAGTGAGCAGGGTTTTCACAGTTTAAAACAGCGAGAGGCGAGCAGGTTTTTCACAGTTTAAAACAGCGATAGGAGAGCAGGGTTTTCACAGTTTAAACCAGTGAGAGGCGAGCAGGTTTTTCACAGTTTAAAACAGCAATAGGAGAGCAGTGTTTTCACAATTTAAAACAGCGAGAGGAGAGCAGGGTTTTCACCATTTAAAACAGCGAGAGGAGAGCAGGAATTTCACAGTTTAAAACAGCGAGTGGAGAGCAGTGTTTTCAGAGTTTAAAGCAACGAGTGGTGAGCAGGTTTTTCACAGTTTAAAACAGCGAGAGGAGAGCAGGAATTTCAAAGTTTACAAGAGCGAGTGGAGAGCAGGAATTCCACAGTTTAAAACAGCGAGAGGAGAGCAGGATTTTCACAATTTAAAACAGCGATAGGAGAGCAGTGTTTTCACAATTTAAAACAGCGAACGGAGAGCAGGAATTTCTCAGTTTAAAACAACGAGAGGTGAGCCAGGATTTTCACAGTTTAAAACAGCGAGAGGAGAGCAGGAATTTCAAAGGTTGAAACAGATAGAGGAGAGCCGGAATTCCACAGTTTAAAACAGCGAGAGGAGAGCAGGAATTTCACAGTTTAAAACAGCGATAGGAGAGCAGGAATTTCACAGTTTAAAACAGCGAGAGGAGAGCAGGAATTTCACAGTTTAAAACAGCGAGAGGAGAGCAGGGTTTTCACAGTTTAAAACAGCGAGAGGAGAGCTGAAATTTCACAGTTTAAAACAGCGAGAGGAGAGCAGGATTTTCACAGTTTAAAACAGCGAGAGGAGTGCAGGTTTTTCAGAGTTTAAAACATCGAGAGAGAGCAGGAATTTCAAAGTTTACAAGAGCGAGTGGAGAGCAGGAATTTCACAGTTTAAAACAGCGAGAGGAGAGCAGGGTTTTCACAGTTTAAAACAGCGAGAGGAGAGCAGGATTTTCACAGTTTAAAAAAGTGAGAGGAGAGCAGGGTTTTCACAGTTTGAAACAGCGAGAGGTGAGCAGGTTTTTTACAGTTTAAAACAGCGAGAGGAGAGTAGGTTTTTCAGTTTAAAACAGCGAGAGGAGAGCAGGAATTTCACAGTTTAAAACAGCGAGAGGTGAGCAGGTATTTCACAGTTTAAAACAGCGAGAGGAGAGCAGGGATTTCACAGTTTAAAACAGCGAGAGGAGAGCAGGTTTTTCACAGTTTAAAACAGCGAGAGGAGAGCAGGATTTTCACAGTCTAAAACAGCGAGAGGACAGCAGGGTTTTCACAGTTTAAAACAGCGAGAGGAGAGCTGAAATTTCACAGTTTAAAACAGTGAGAGGAGAGCAAGTTTTTCACAGTTTGAAACAGCGAGAGGAGAGCAGGGTTTTCACAGTTTAAAACAGCGAGAGGAGAGCAGGGTTTTCACAGTTTAAACCAGCGAGAGGCGAGCAGGTTTTTCACAGTTTAAAACAGCGATAGGAGAGCAGGGTTTTCACAGTTTAAAACAGCGATAGGAGAACAGTGTTTTCACAGTTTAAAACAGCGAGAAGAGAGCAGCATTTTCACAGTTTGAAACAGCGAGAGGAGAGCAGGAATTTCACAGTTTAAAACAGCGAGAGGAGAGAAGGTTTTTCAAAGTTTAAAACAGCGAGAGGAGAGCAAGTTTTTCACAGTTTGAAACTGCGAGAGGAGAGCAGGGTTTTCACAGTTTAAAACAATGAGTGGTGAGAAGGATTTAAACAGTTTAAAACAGCGAGATGGGAGCATGGTTCTCACAGTTTAAAACAAAGAGAGTAGAGCACGGTTTTCAAAGTTTAAAACAGCGAGAGAAGAACAGGGTTTTCACAGTTAAAAACAGCGAGAGGAGAACAGGTTTTTCACAGTTTAAAACAGCGAGCGGAGAACAGGGTTTTCACAGTTAAAAACAGCGAGAGGAGAGCAGGTTTTTCACAGTTTAAAACAGCGAGAGAAGAACAGGGTTTTCACAGTTAAAAACTGCGAGAGGAGAACAGGTTTTTCACAGTTAAAAACAGCGAGAGGAGAGCAGCTTTTTCACAGTTTAAAACAGCGAGAGGAGAGCAAGTTTTTCACAGTTTGAAACAGCGAGAGGAGAGCAGGGTTTTTACAGTTTGAATCAGCGAGAGGACAGCAGGATTTTAACATTTAAAACAGCAAGAGGAGAGCAGTGTACTCACAGTTTAAAACAACGTGAGGTGAGCAGGTTTTTCACGGTTTAAAACAGCGAGATGAGAGCAGGGTTTTCAAAGTTTAAAACAGCGAGAGGAGAGCAGGGTTTTCAAAGTTTAAAACAGCGAGAGGAGAACAGGGTTTTCACAGTTTAAAACAACGAGAGGAGAGCAGGGTTTTCACAGTGTAAAACAGCGAGAGGAGAGCAGGTTTTTCAGTTTAAAACAGCGAGAGGAGAGCAGGATTTTCACAGTTTGAAACAGCGAGAGGAGAGCAGGTTTTTCACAGTTTAAAACAGCGAGAGCAGAGCAGGGTTTTCACAGTTTAAAACAGCGAGAGGCGAGCAGGTTTTTCACAGTTTAAAACAGCCATAGGAGAGCAGGGTTTTCACAGTTTAAAACAGCGAGAGGACAGCTGCGGGTTCACAGCTTAAAACAAATGGAGGAGAGCAGGATTTTCACACTTAGAAACTGCGAGAGGCAGGCGGGGTTTTCACATTTTTAAGCAACGAGAGTTGAGCCGGGTTGTCACAGTTTTAAACAATGAAGGTGAGCCCGGATTTTCACAATTTAAAACAGCGAGTGGAGAGCAGGTTTTTCAAAGTTTAAAACAGCGAGAGGAGAGCAGGTTTTTCACAGCTTAAAACAGCGATAGGAGAGCAGTGTTTTCACAGTTTAAAACAGCGAGAGGAGAGCAGGAATTTCTCAATTTAAAACAACGAGAGGTGAGCCAGCATTTTCACAGTTTAAAACAGCGAGAGGAGAGCAGGAATTTCAAAGGTTGAAACAGATAGAGGAGAGCAGGAATTCCACAGTTTAAAACAGCGAGAGGAGAGCAGGAATTTCACATTTTAAAACAGCGATAGGAGAGTAGGAATTTCACAGTTTAAAACAGCGAGAGGAGAGCAGGAATTTCACAGTTTAAAACAGCGAGAGGAGAGCAGGAATTTCACAGTTTTAAAACAGCTAGAGGAGAGCAGGGTTTTCACAGTTTAAAACAGCGAGAGGAGAGCTGAAATTTCACAGTTTAAAACAGCGAGAGGAGAGCAGGATTTTCACAGTTTAAAACAGCGAGAGGAGTGCAGGTTTTTCACAGTTTAAAACATCGAGAGTGAGCAGGGTTTTCACAGTTCAAAACAGCGAGAGGCGAGCAGGTTTTTCACAGTTTAAAACAGCGATAGGAGAGCAGGGTTTTCACAGTTTAAACCAGTGAGAGGCGAGCAGGTTTTTCACAGTTTAAAACAGCAATAGGAGAGCAGTGTTTTCACAGTTTAAAACAGCGAGAGGAGAGCAGGGTTTTCACAATTTAAAACAGCGAGAGGAGAGCAGGAATTTCACAGTTTAAAACAGCGAGTGGAGAGCAGGGTTTTCAGAGTTTAAAGCAACGAGTGGTGAGCAGGTTTTCACAGTTTAAAACAGCGAGAGGAGAGCAGGAATTTCAAAGTTTACAAGAGCGAGTGGAGAGCAGGAATTCCACAGTTTAAAACAGCGAGAGGAGAGCAGGATTTTCACAATTTAAAACAGCGATAGGAGAGCAGTGTTTTCACAATTTAAAACAGCGAGCGGAGAGCAGGAATTTCTCAGTTTAAAACAACGAGAGGTGAGCCAGGATTTTCACAGTTTAAAACAGCGAGAGGAGAGCAGGAATTTCAAAGGTTGAAAACAGATAGAGGAGAGCCGGAATTCCACAGTTTAAAACAGCGAGAGGAGAGCAGGAATTTCACAGTTTAAAACAGCGATAGGAGAGCAGGAATTTCACAGTTTAAAACAGCGAGAGGAGAGCAGGAATTTCACAGTTTAAAACAGCGAGAGGAGAGCAGGGTTTTCACAGTTTAAAACAGCGAGAGGAGAGCTGAAATTTCACAGTTTAAAACAGCGAGAGGAGAGCAGGATTTTCACAGTTTAAAACAGCGATAGGAGAGCAGGGTTTTCACCGTTTAAAACAGCGATAGGAGAGCAGTGTTTTCACAGTTTAAAACAGCGAGTGGAGAGCAGGAATTTCACAGTTTAAAACAGCGAGAGGAGAGCAGGATTTTCACAGTTTAAAACAGCGATAGGAGAGCAGTGTTTTCACAATTTAAAACAGCGAGAGGAGAGCAGGAATTTCTCAGTTAAAACAACGAGAGGTGAGCCAGGATTTTCACAGTTTAAAACAGCGAGAGGAGAGCAGGAATTTCAAAGGTTGAAACAGATAGAGGAGAGCAGAATTCCACAGTTTAAAACAGCGAGAGGAAAGCAGGAATTTCACAGTTTAAATCAGCGATAGGAGAGCAGGAATTTCACAGTTTAAAACAGCGAGAGGAGAGCAGTAATTTCAAAGTTTAAAACTGCGAGAGGAGAGCAGGAATTTCACAGTTTAAAACAGCGAGAGGAGAGCAGGATTTTCACAGTTTAAAACAGCGAGAGGAGAGCAGGATTTTCACAGTTTAAAACAGCGAGAGGAGAGCAGGTTTTTCACAGTTTAAAACATCGAGAGAGAGCAGGGTTTTCACAGGTTAAAACAGCGAGAGGCGAGCAGGTTTTTCACAGTTTAAAACAGCTAGCAGGTTTTTCACAGTTTAAAACAGCGATAGGAGAGCAGGGTTTTCACCGTTTAAAACAGCGATAGGAGAGCAGTGTTTTCACAGTTTAAAACAGCGAGAGGAGAGTAGGGTTTTCACAGTTTAAAACAGCGAGAGAAGAACAGGGTTTTCACAGTTAAAAACTGCGAGAGGAGAACAGGTTTTTCACAGTTTAAAACAGCGAGAGGAGAGCAGCTTTTTCACAGTTTAAAACAGCGAGAGGAGAGCAAGTTTTTCACAGTTTGAAACAGCGAGAGGAGAGCAGGGTTTTTACAGTTTAAAACGCGAGAGGAGAGCAGGATTTAAACAGTTAAAACAGCGATAGGTGAGCAGTGTCCTCACAGTTTAAAACAACGTGATGTGAGCAGGTTTTTCACGGTTTTAAAACAGCGAGATGAGAGCAGGGTTTTCAAAGTTTAAAACAGCGAGAGGAGAGCAGGTTTTTCACAGTTTAAAACAACGAGAGGAGAGCAGGGTTTTCACAGTGTAAAACAGCGAGAGGAGAGCAGGTTTTTCAGTTTAAAACAGCGAGAGGAGAGCAGGTTTTTCAGTGTAAAACAGCGAGAGGAGAGCAGGTTTTTCAGTTTAAAACAGCGAGAGGAGAGCAGGTTTTTCAGTTTAAAACAGCGATAGGAGAGCAGTGTTTTCACAGTTTAAAACAGCGAGAGGAGAGCAGGAATTTCTCAATTTAAAACAACGAGAGGTGAGCCAGGATTTTCACAGTTTAAAACAGCGAGAGGAGAGCAGGAATTTCAAAGGTTGAAACAGATAGAGGAGAGCAGGAATTCCACAGTTTAAAACAGCGAGAGGAGAGCAGGAATTTCACATTTTAAAACAGCGATAGGAGAGTAGGAATTTCACAGTTTAAAACAGCGAGAGGAGAGCAGGAATTTCACAGTTTAAAACAGCGAGAGGAGAGCAGGAATTTCACAGTTTAAAACAGCTAGAGGAGAGCAGGGTTTTCACAGTTTAAAACAGCGAGAGGAGAGCTGAAATTTCACAGTTTAAAACAGCGAGAGGAGTGCAGAATTTTCACAGTTTAAAACATCGATAGTGAGCAGGGTTTTCACAGTTTAAAACAGCGAGAGGCGAGCAGGTTTTTCACAGTTTAAAACAGCGATAGGAGAGCAGGGTTTTCACAGTTTAAACCAGTGAGAGGCGAGCAGGTTTTTCACAGTTTAAAACAGCAATAGGAGAGCAGTGTTTTCACAATTTAAAACAGCGAGAGGAGAGCAGGGTTTTCACCATTTAAAAACAGCGAGAGGAGAGCAGGAATTTCACAGTTTAAAACAGCGAGTGGAGAGCAGGGTTTTCAGAGTTTAAAGCAACGAGTGGTGAGCAGGTTTTTCACAGTTTAAAACAGCGAGAGGAGAGCAGGAATTTCAAAGTTTACAAGAGCGAGTGGAGAGCAGGAATTCCACAGTTTAAAACAGCGAGAGGAGAGCAGGATTTTCACAATTTAAAACAGCGATAGGAGAGCAGTGTTTTCACAATTTAAAACAGCGAGCGGAGAGCAGGAATTTCTCAGTTTAAAACAACGAGAGGTGAGCCAGGATTTTCACAGTTTAAAACAGCGAGAGGAGAGCAGGAATTTCAAAGGTTGAAACAGATAGAGGAGAGCCGGAATTCCACAGTTTAAAACAGCGAGAGGAGAGCAGGAATTTCACAGTTTAAAACAGCGATAGGAGAGCAGGAATTTCACAGTTTAAAACAGCGAGAGGAGAGCAGGAATTTCACAGTTTAAAACAGCGAGAGGAGAGCAGGGTTTTCACAGTTTAAAACAGCGAGAGGAGAGCTGAAATTTCACAGTTTAAAACAGCGAGAGGAGAGCAGGATTTTCACAGTTTAAAACAGCGAGAGGAGTGCAGGTTTTTCAGAGTTTAAAACATCGAGAGAGAGCAGGAATTTCAAAGTTTACAAGAGCGAGTGGAGAGCAGGAATTTCACAGTTTAAAACAGCGAGAGGAGAGCAGGGTTTTCACAGTTAAAAACAGCGAGAGGAGAGCAGGATTTTCACAGTTTAAAAAAGTGAGAGGAGAGCAGGGTTTTCACAGTTTGAAACAGCGAGAGGTGAGCAGGTTTTTTACAGTTTAAAACAGCGAGAGGAGAGTAGGTTTTTCAGTTTAAAACAGCGAGAGGAGAGCAGGAATTTCACAGTTTAAAACAGCGAGAGGTGAGCAGGTATTTCACAGTTTAAAACAGCGAGAGGAGAGCAGGGATTTCACAGTTTAAAACAGCGAGAGGAGAGCAGGTTTTTCACAGTTTAAAACAGCGAGAGGAGAGCAGGATTTTCACAGTCTAAAACAGCGAGAGGACAGCAGGGTTTTCACAGTTTAAAACAGCGAGAGGAGAGCTGAAATTTCACAGTTTAAAACAGTGAGAGGAGAGCAAGTTTTTCACAGTTTGAAACAGCGAGAGGAGAGCAGGGTTTTCACAGTTTAAAACAGCGAGAGGAGAGCAGGGTTTTCACAGTTTAAACCAGCGAGAGGCGAGCAGGTTTTTCACAGTTTAAAACAGCGATAGGAGAGCAGGGTTTTCACAGTTTAAAACAGCGATAGGAGAACAGTGTTTTCACAGTTTAAAACAGCGAGAAGAGAGCAGCATTTTCACAGTTTGAAACAGCGAGAGGAGAGCAGGAATTTCACAGTTTAAAACAGCGAGAGGAGAGCAGGAATTTCACAGTTTAAAACAGCGAGAGGAGAGCAGGGTTTTCACAGTTTAAAACAGCGAGAGGAGAGCTGAAATTTCACAGTTTAAAACAGCGAGAGGAGAGCAGGATTTTCACAGTTTAAAACAGCGAGAGGAGTGCAGGTTTTTCAGAGTTTAAAACATCGAGAGAGAGCAGGAATTTCAAAGTTTACAAGAGCGAGTGGAGAGCAGGAATTTCACAGTTTAAAACAGCGAGAGGAGAGCAGGGTTTTCACAGTTTAAAACAGCGAGAGGAGAGCAGGATTTTCACAGTTTAAAAAAGTGAGAGGAGAGCAGGGTTTTCACAGTTTGAAACAGCGAGAGGTGAGCAGGTTTTTTACAGTTTAAAACAGCGAGAGGAGAGTAGGTTTTTCAGTTTAAAACAGCGAGAGGAGAGCAGGAATTTCACAGTTTAAAACAGCGAGAGGTGAGCAGGTATTTCACAGTTTAAAACAGCGAGAGGAGAGCAGGGATTTCACAGTTTAAAACAGCGAGAGGAGAGCAGGTTTTTCACAGTTTAAAACAGCGAGAGGAGAGCAGGATTTTCACAGTCTAAAACAGCGAGAGGACAGCAGGGTTTTCACAGTTTAAAACAGCGAGAGGGAGCTGAAATTTCACAGTTTAAAACAGTGAGAGGAGAGCAAGTTTTTCACAGTTTGAAACAGCGAGAGGAGAGCAGGGTTTTCACAGTTTAAAACAGCGAGAGGAGAGCAGGGTTTTCACAGTTTAAACCAGCGAGAGGCGAGCAGGTTTTTCACAGTTTAAAACAGCGATAGGAGAGCAGGGTTTTCACAGTTTAAAACAGCGATAGGAGAACAGTGTTTTCACAGTTTAAAACAGCGAGAAGAGAGCAGCATTTTCACAGTTTGAAACAGCGAGAGGAGAGCAGGAATTTCACAGTTTAAAACAGCGAGAGGAGAGAAGGTTTTTCAAAGTTTAAAACAGCGAGAGGAGAGCAAGTTTTACACAGTTTGAAACTGCGAGAGGAGAGCAGGGTTTTCACAGTTTAAAACAATGAGTGGTGAGAAGGATTTAAACAGTTTAAAACAGCGAGATGGGAGCATGGTTCTCACAGTTTAAAACAAAGAGAGTAGAGCACGGTTTTCAAAGTTTAAAACAGCGAGAGAAGAACAGGGTTTTCACAGTTAAAAACAGCGAGAGGAGAACAGGTTTTTCACAGTTTAAAACAGCGAGCGGAGAACAGGGTTTTCACAGTTAAAAACAGCGAGAGGAGAGCAGGTTTTTCACAGTTTAAAACAGCGAGAGAAGAACAGGGTTTTCACAGTTAAAAACTGCGAGAGGAGAACAGGTTTTTCACAGTTAAAAACAGCGAGAGGAGAGCAGCTTTTTCACAGTTTAAAACAGCGAGAGGAAAGCAAGTTTTTCACAGTTTGAAACAGCGAGAGGAGAGCAGGGTTTTTACAGTTTGAATCAGCGAGAGGACAGCAGGATTTTAACATTTAAAACAGCGAGAGGAGAGCAGTGTACTCACAGTTTAAAACAACGTGAGGTGAGCAGGTTTTTCACGGTTTAAAACAGCGAGATGAGAGCAGGGTTTTCAAAGTTTAAAACAGCGAGAGGAGAGCAGGGTTTTCAAAGTTTAAAACAGCGAGAGGAGAACAGGGTTTTCACAGTTTAAAACAACGAGAGGAGAGCAGGGTTTTCACAGTGTAAAACAGCGAGAGGAGAGCAGGTTTTTCAGTTTAAAACAGCGAGAGGAGAGCAGGATTTTCACAGTTTGAAACAGCGAGAGGAGAGCAGGTTTTTCACAGTTTAAAACAGCGAGAGCAGAGCAGGGTTTTCACAGTTTAAAACAGCGAGAGGCGAGCAGGTTTTTCACAGTTTAAAACAGCCATAGGAGAGCAGGGTTTTCACAGTTTAAAACAGCGAGAGGACAGCTGCGGGTTCACAGCTTAAAACAAATGGAGGAGAGCAGGATTTTCACACTTAGAAACTGCGAGAGGCAGGCGGGGTTTTCACATTTTTAAGCAACGAGAGTTGAGCCGGGTTGTCACAGTTTTAAACAATGAAGGTGAGCCCGGATTTTCACAATTTAAAACAGCGAGAGGAGAACAGGAATTTCAAAGTTTAAAACAGCGAGTGGAGAGCAGGTTTTTCACAGTTTAAAACAGCGAGAGGAGAGCAGGTTTTTCACAGCTTAAAACAGCGATAGGAGAGCAGTGTTTTCACAGTTTAAAACAGCGAGAGGAGAGCAGGAATTTCTCAATTTAAAACAACGAGAGGTGAGCCAGCATTTTCACAGTTTAAAACAGCGAGAGGAGAGCAGGAATTTCAAAGGTTGAAACAGATAGAGGAGAGCAGGAATTCCACAGTTTAAAACAGCGAGAGGAGAGCAGGAATTTCACATTTTAAAACAGCGATAGGAGAGTAGGAATTTCACAGTTTAAAACAGCGAGAGGAAAGCAGGAATTTCACAGTTTAAAACAGCGAGAGGAGAGCAGGAATTTCACAGTTTAAAACAGCTAGAGGAGAGCAGGGTTTTCACAGTTTAAAACAGCGAGAGGAGAGCTGAAATTTCACAGTTTAAAACAGCGAGAGGAGAGCAGGATTTTCACAGTTTAAAACAGCGAGAGGAGTGCAGGTTTTTCACAGTTTAAAACATCGAGAGTGAGCAGGGTTTTCACAGTTCAAAACAGCGAGAGGCGAGCAGGTTTTTCACAGTTTAAAACAGCGATAGGAGAGCAGGGTTTTCACAGTTTAAACCAGTGAGAGGCGAGCAGGTTTTTCACAGTTTAAAACAGCAATAGGAGAGCAGTGTTTTCACAGTTTAAAACAGCGAGAGGAGAGCAGGGTTTTCACAATTTAAAACAGCGAGAGGAGAGCAGGAATTTCACAGTTTAAAACAGCGAGTGGAGAGCAGGGTTTTCAGAGTTTAAAGCAACGAGTGGTGAGCAGGTTTTTCACAGTTTAAAACAGCGAGAGGAGAGCAGGAATTTCAAAGTTTACAAGAGCGAGTGGAGAGCAGGAATTCCACAGTTTAAAACAGCGAGAGGAGAGCAGGATTTTCACAATTTAAAACAGCGATAGGAGAGCAGTGTTTTCACAATTTAAAACAGCGAGCGGAGAGCAGGAATTTCTCAGTTTAAAACAACGAGAGGTGAGCCAGGATTTTCACAGTTTAAAACAGCGAGAGGAGAGCAGGAATTTCAAAGGTTGAAACAGATAGAGGAGAGCCGGAATTCCACAGTTTAAAACAGCGAGAGGAGAGCAGGAATTTCACAGTTTAAAACAGCGATAGGAGAGCAGGAATTTCACAGTTTAAAACAGCGAGAGGAGAGCAGGAATTTCACAGTTTAAAACAGCGAGAGGAGAGCAGGGTTTTCACAGTTTAAAACAGCGAGAGGAGAGCTGAAATTTCACAGTTTAAAACAGCGAGAGGAGAGCAGGATTTTCACAGTTTAAAACAGCGATAGGAGAGCAGGGTTTTCACCGTTTAAAACAGCGATAGGAGAGCAGTGTTTTCACAGTTTAAAACAGCGAGTGGAGAGCAGGAATTTCACAGTTTAAAACAGCGAGAGGAGAGCAGGATTTTCACAGTTTAAAACAGCGATAGGAGAGCAGTGTTTTCACAATTTAAAACAGCGAGAGGAGAGCAGGAATTTCTCAGTTTAAAACAACGAGAGGTGAGCCAGGATTTTCACAGTTTAAAACAGCGAGAGGAGAGCAGGAATTTCAAAGGTTGAAACAGATAGAGGAGAGCAGGAATTCCACAGTTTAAAACAGCGAGAGGAAAGCAGGAATTTCACAGTTTAAATCAGCGATAGGAGAGCAGGAATTTCACAGTTTAAAACAGAGAGAGGAGAGCAGTAATTTCAAAGTTTAAAACTGCGAGAGGAGAGCAGGAATTTCACAGTTTAAAACAGCGAGAGGAGAGCAGGATTTTCACAGTTTAAAACAGCGAGAGGAGAGCAGGATTTTCACAGTTTAAAACAGCGAGAGGAGAGCAGGTTTTTCACAGTTTAAAACATCGAGAGAGAGCAGGGTTTTCACAGTTTAAAACAGCGAGAGGCGAGCAGGTTTTTCACAGTTTAAAACAGCTAGCAGGTTTTTCACAGTTTAAAACAGCGATAGGAGAGCAGGGTTTTCACCGTTTAAAACAGCGATAGGAGAGCAGTGTTTTCACAGTTTAAAACAGCGAGAGGAGAGTAGGGTTTTCACAGTTTAAAACAGCGAGAGAAGAACAGGGTTTTCACAGTTAAAAACTGCGAGAGGAGAACAGGTTTTTCACAGTTTAAAACAGCGAGAGGAGAGCAGCTTTTTCACAGTTTAAAACAGCGAGAGGAGAGCAAGTTTTTCACAGTTTGAAACAGCGAGAGGAGAGCAGGGTTTTTACAGTTTAAAACAGCGAGAGGAGAGCAGGATTTAAACAGTTAAAACAGCGATAGGTGAGCAGTGTCCTCACAGTTTAAAACAACGTGATGTGAGCAGGTTTTTCACGGTTTAAAACAGCGAGATGAGAGCAGGGTTTTCAAAGTTTAAAACAGCGAGAGGAGAGCAGGTTTTTCACAGTTTAAAACAACGAGAGGAGAGCAGGGTTTTCACAGTGTAAAACAGCGAGAGGAGAGCAGGTTTTTCAGTTTAAAACAGCGAGAGAAGAGCAGGTTTTTCAGTGTAAAACAGCGAGAGGAGAGCAGGTTTTTCATTTTAAAACAGCGAGAGGTGAGCAGGTTTTTCAGTTTAAAACAGCGAGAGGAGAGCAGGGTTTTCACAGTTTAAAACAGCGAGAGGAGAGCAGGGTTTTCACAGTTTAAAACAGCAAGAGGAGAGCAGCATTTTCACAGTTTGAAACAGCGAGAGGAGAGCAGGTTTTTCACAGTTTAAAACAGCGAGAGGAGAGCAGGGTTTTCACAGTTTAAAACAGCGAGAGGCGAGCAGGTTTTTCACAGTTTAAAACAGCCATAGGAGAGCAGGGTTTTCACAGTTTAAAACAGCGAGAGGACAGCTGCGCATTCACAGCTTAAAACAAATGGAGGAGAGCAGGATTTTCTCACTTAGAAACAGCGAGAGGAGTGCAGGTTTTTCACAGTTTAAAACATCGAGAGTGAGCAGGGTTTTCACAGTTCAAAACAGCGAGAGGCGAGCAGGTTTTTCACAGTTTAAAACAGCGATAGGAGAGCAGGGTTTTCACAGTTTAAACCAGTGAGAGGCGAGCAGGTTTTTCACAGTTTAAAACAGCAATAGGAGAGCAGTGTTTTCACAGTTTAAAACAGCGAGAGGAGAGCAGGGTTTTCACAATTTAAAACAGCGAGAGGAGAGCAGGAATTTCACAGTTTAAAACAGCGAGTGGAGAGCAGGGTTTTCAGAGTTTAAAGCAACGAGTGGTGAGCAGGTTTTTCACAGTTTAAAACAGCGAGAGGAGAGCAGGAATTTCAAAGTTTACAAGAGCGAGTGGAGAGCAGGAATTCCACAGTTTAAAACAGCGAGAGGAGAGCAGGATTTTCACAATTTAAAACAGCGATAGGAGAGCAGTGTTTTCACAATTTAAAACAGCGAGCGGAGAGCAGGAATTTCTCAGTTTAAAACAACGAGAGGTGAGCCAGGATTTTCACAGTTTAAAACAGCGAGAGGAGAGCAGGAATTTCAAAGGTTGAAACAGATAGAGGAGAGCCGGAATTCCACAGTTTAAAACAGCGAGAGGAGAGCAGGAATTTCACAGTTTAAAACAGCGATAGGAGAGCAGGAATTTCACAGTTTAAAACAGCGAGAGGAGAGCAGGAATTTCACAGTTTAAAACAGCGAGAGGAGAGCAGGGTTTTCACAGTTTAAAACAGCGAGAGGAGAGCTGAAATTTCACAGTTTAAAACAGCGAGAGGAGAGCAGGATTTTCACAGTTTAAAACAGCGATAGGAGAGCAGGGTTTTCACCGTTTAAAACAGCGATAGGAGAGCAGTGTTTTCACAGTTTAAAACAGCGAGTGGAGAGCAGGAATTTCACAGTTTAAAACAGCGAGAGGAGAGCAGGATTTTCACAGTTTAAAACAGCGATAGGAGAGCAGTGTTTTCACAATTTAAAACAGCGAGAGGAGAGCAGGAATTTCTCAGTTTAAAACAACGAGAGGTGAGCCAGGATTTTCACAGTTTAAAACAGCGAGAGGAGAGCAGGAATTTCAAAGGTTGAAACAGATAGAGGAGAGCAGGAATTCCACAGTTTAAAACAGCGAGAGGAAAGCAGGAATTTCACAGTTTAAATCAGCGATAGGAGAGCAGGAATTTCACAGTTTAAAACAGCGAGAGGAGAGCAGTAATTTCAAAGTTTAAAACTGCGAGAGGAGAGCAGGAATTTCACAGTTTAAAACAGCGAGAGGAGAGCAGGATTTTCACAGTTTAAAACAGCGAGAGGAGAGCAGGATTTTCACAGTTTAAAACAGCGAGAGGAGAGCAGGATTTTCACAGTTTAAAACAGCGAGAGGAGAGCAGGTTTTTCACAGTTTAAAACATCGAGAGAGAGCAGGGTTTTCACAGTTTAAAACAGCGAGAGGCGAGCAGGTTTTTCACAGTTTAAAACAGCTAGCAGGTTTTTCACAGTTTAAAACAGCGATAGGAGAGCAGGGTTTTCACCGTTTAAAACAGCGATAGGAGAGCAGTGTTTTCACAGTTTAAAACAGCGAGAGGAGAGTAGGGTTTTCACAGTTTAAAACAGCGAGAGAAGAACAGGGTTTTCACAGTTAAAAACTGCGAGAGGAGAACAGGTTTTTCACAGTTTAAAACAGCGAGAGGAGAGCAGCTTTTTCACAGTTTCAAACAGCGAGAGGAGAGCAAGTTTTTCACAGTTTGAAACAGCGAGAGGAGAGCAGGGTTTTTACAGTTTAAAACAGCGAGAGGAGAGCAGGATTTAAACAGTTAAAACAGCGATAGGTGAGCAGTGTCCTCACAGTTTAAAACAACGTGATGTGAGCAGGTTTTTCACGGTTTAAAACAGCGAGATGAGAGCAGGGTTTTCAAAGTTTAAAACAGCGAGAGGAGAGCAGGTTTTTCACAGTTTAAAACAACGAGAGGAGAGCAGGGTTTTCACAGTGTAAAACAGCGAGAGGAGAGCAGGTTTTTCAGTTTAAAACAGCGAGAGGAGAGCAGGTTTTTCAGTGTAAAACAGCGAGAGGAGAGCAGGTTTTTCATTTTAAAACAGCGAGAGGAGAGCAGGTTTTTCAGTTTAAAACAGCGAGAGGAGAGCAGGGTTTTCACAGTTTAAAACAGCGAGAGGAGAGCAGGGTTTTCACAGTTTAAAACAGCAAGAGGAGAGCAGGATTTTCACAGTTTGAAACAGCGAGAGGAGAGCAGGTTTTTCACAGTTTAAAACAGCGAGAGGAGAGCAGGGTTTTCACAGTTTAAAACAGCGAGAGGCGAGCAGGTTTTTCACAGTTTAAAACAGCCATAGGAGAGCAGGGTTTTCACAGTTTAAAACAGCGAGAGGACAGCTGCGCATTCACAGCTTAAAACAAATGGAGGAGAGCAGGATTTTCTCACTTAGAAACAGCGAGAGGAGTGCAGGTTTTTCACAGTTTAAAACATCGAGAGTGAGCAGGGTTTTCACAGTTCAAAACAGCGAGAGGCGAGCAGGTTTTTCACAGTTTAAAACAGCGATAGGAGAGCAGGGTTTTCACAGTTTAAACCAGTGAGAGGCGAGCAGGTTTTTCACAGTTTAAAACAGCAATAGGAGAGCAGTGTTTTCACAGTTTAAAACAGCGAGAGGAGAGCAGGGTTTTCACAATTTAAAACAGCGAGAGGAGAGCAGGAATTTCACAGTTTAAAACAGCGAGTGGAGAGCAGGGTTTTCAGAGTTTAAAGCAACGAGTGGTGAGCAGGTTTTTCACAGTTTAAAACAGCGAGAGGAGAGCAGGAATTTCAAAGTTTACAAGAGCGAGTGGAGAGCAGGAATTCCACAGTTTAAAACAGCGAGAGGAGAGCAGGATTTTCACAATTTAAAACAGCGATAGGAGAGCAGTGTTTTCACAATTTAAAACAGCGAGCGGAGAGCAGGAATTTCTCAGTTTAAAACAACGAGAGGTGAGCCAGGATTTTCACAGTTTAAAACAGCGAGAGGAGAGCAGGAATTTCAAAGGTTGAAACAGATAGAGGAGAGCCGGAATTCCACAGTTTAAAACAGCGAGAGGAGAGCAGGAATTTCACAGTTTAAAACAGCGATAGGAGAGCAGGAATTTCACAGTTTAAAACAGCGAGAGGAGAGCAGGAATTTCACAGTTTAAAACAGCGAGAGGAGAGCAGGGTTTTCACAGTTTAAAACAGCGAGAGGAGAGCTGAAATTTCACAGTTTAAAACAGCGAGAGGAGAGCAGGATTTTCACAGTTTAAAACAGCGATAGGAGAGCAGGGTTTTCACCGTTTAAAACAGCGATAGGAGAGCAGTGTTTTCACAGTTTAAAACAGCGAGTGGAGAGCAGGAATTTCACAGTTTTAAAACAGCGAGAGGAGAGCAGGATTTTCACAGTTTAAAACAGCGATAGGAGAGCAGTGTTTTCACAATTTAAAACAGCGAGAGGAGAGCAGGAATTTCTCAGTTTAAAACAACGAGAGGTGAGCCAGGATTTTCACAGTTTAAAACAGCGAGAGGAGAGCAGGAATTTCAAAGGTTGAAACAGATAGAGGAGAGCAGGAATTCCACAGTTTAAAACAGCGAGAGGAAAGCAGGAATTTCACAGTTTAAATCAGCGATAGGAGAGCAGGAATTTCACAGTTTAAAACAGCGAGAGGAGAGCAGTAATTTCAAAGTTTAAAACTGCGAGAGGAGAGCAGGAATTTCACAGTTTAAAACAGCGAGAGGAGAGCAGGATTTTCACAGTTTAAAACAGCGAGAGGAGAGCAGGATTTTCACAGTTTAAAACAGCGAGAGGAGAGCAGGTTTTTCACAGTTTAAAACATCGAGAGAGAGCAGGGTTTTCACAGTTTAAAACAGCGAGAGGCGAGCAGGTTTTTCACAGTTTAAAACAGCTAGCAGGTTTTTCACAGTTTAAAACAGCGATAGGAGAGCAGGGTTTTCACCGTTTAAAACAGCGATAGGAGAGCAGTGTTTTCACAGTTTAAAACAGCGAGAGGAGAGTAGGGTTTTCACAGTTTAAAACAGCGAGAGAAGAACAGGGTTTTCACAGTTAAAAACTGCGAGAGGAGAACAGGTTTTTCACAGTTTAAAACAGCGAGAGGAGAGCAGCTTTTTCACAGTTTTAAAACAGCGAGAGGAGAGCAAGTTTTTCACAGTTTGAAACAGCGAGAGGAGAGCAGGGTTTTTACAGTGTAAAACAGCGAGAGGAGAGCAGGTTTTTCAGTTTAAAACAGCGAGAGGAGAGCAGTGTCCTCACAGTTTAAAACAACGTGATGTGAGCAGGTTTTTCACGGTTTAAAACAGCGAGATGAGAGCAGGGTTTTCAAAGTTTAAAACAGCGAGAGGAGAGCAGGTTTTTCACAGTTTAAAACAACGAGAAGAGAGCAGGGTTTTCACAGTGTAAAACAGCGAGAGGAGAGCAGGTTTTTCAGTTTAAAACAGCGAGAGGAGAGCAGGTTTTTCAGTGTAAAACAGCGAGAGGAGAGCAGGTTTTTCAGTTTAAAACAGCGAGAGGAGAGCAGGTTTTTCAGTTTAAAACAGCGATAGGAGAGCAGTGTTTTCACAGTTTAAAACAGCGAGAGGAGAGCAGGAATTTCTCAATTTAAAACAACGAGAGGTGAGCCAGGATTTTCACAGTTTAAAACAGCGAGAGGAGAGCAGGAATTTCAAAGGTTGAAACAGATAGAGGAGAGCAGGAATTCCACAGTTTAAAACAGCGAGAGGAGAGCAGGAATTTCACATTTTAAAACAGCGATAGGAGAGTAGGAATTTCACAGTTTAAAACAGCGAGAGGAGAGCAGGAATTTCACAGTTTAAAACATCGATAGTGAGCAGGGTTTTCACAGTTTAAAACAGCGAGAGGCGAGCAGGTTTTTCACAGTTTAAAACAGCGATAGGAGAGCAGGGTTTTCACAGTTTAAACCAGTGAGAGGCGAGCAGGTTTTTTCACAGTTTAAAACAGCAATAGGAGAGCAGTGTTTTCACAATTTAAAACAGCGAGAGGAGAGCAGGGTTTTCACCATTTAAAACAGCGAGAGGAGAGCAGGAATTTCACAGTTTAAAACAGCGAGTGGAGAGCAGGGTTTTCAGAGTTTAAAGCAACGAGTGGTGAGCAGGTTTTTCACAGTTTAAAACAGCGAGAGGAGAGCAGGAATTTCAAAGTTTACAAGAGCGAGTGGAGAGCAGGAATTCCACAGTTTAAAACAGCGAGAGGAGAGCAGGATTTTCACAATTTAAAACAGCGATAGGAGAGCAGTGTTTTCACAATTTAAAACAGCGAGCGGAGAGCAGGAATTTCTCAGTTTAAAACAACGAGAGGTGAGCCAGGATTTTCACAGTTTAAAACAGCGAGAGGAGAGCAGGAATTTCAAAGGTTGAAACAGATAGAGGAGAGCCGGAATTCCACAGTTTAAAACAGCGAGAGGAGAGCAGGAATTTCACAGTTTAAAACAGCGATAGGAGAGCAGGAATTTCACAGTTTAAAACAGCGAGAGGAGAGCAGGAATTTCACAGTTTAAAAACAGCGAGAGGAGAGCAGGGTTTTCACAGTTTAAAACAGGGAGAGGAGAGCTGAAATTTCACAGTTTAAAACAGCGAGAGGAGAGCAGGATTTTCACAGTTTAAAACAGCGAGAGGAGTGCAGGTTTTTCAGAGTTTAAAACATCGAGAGAGAGCAGGAATTTCAAAGTTTACAAGAGTGAGTGGAGAGCAGGAATTTCACAGTTTAAAACAGCGAGAGGAGAGCAGGGTTTTCACAGTTAAAAACAGCGAGAGGAGAGCAGGATTTTCACAGTTTAAAAAAGTGAGAGGAGAGCAGGGTTTTCACAGTTTGAAACAGCGAGAGGTGAGCAGGTTTTTTACAGTTTAAAACAGCGAGAGGAGAGTAGGTTTTTCAGTTTAAAACAGCGAGAGGAGAGCAGGAATTTCACAGTTTAAAACAGCGAGAGGTGAGCAGGTATTTCACAGTTTAAAACAGCGAGAGGAGAGCAGGGATTTCACAGTTTTAAAACAGCGAGAGGAGAGCAGGTTTTTCACAGTTTAAAACAGCGAGAGGAGCGCAGGATTTTCACAGTCTAAAACAGCGAGAGGACAGCAGGGTTTTCACAGTTTAAAACAGCGAGAGGAGAGCTGAAATTTCACAGTTTAAAACAGTGAGAGGAGAGCAAGTTTTTCACAGTTTGAAACAGCGAGAGGAGAGCAGGGTTTTCACAGTTTAAAACAGCGAGAGGAGAGCAGGGTTTTCACAGTTTAAACCAGCGAGAGGCGAGCAGGTTTTTCACAGTTTAAAACAGCGATAGGAGAGCAGGGTTTTCACAGTTTAAAACAGCGATAGGAGAACAGTGTTTTCACAGTTTAAAACAGCGAGAAGAGAGCAGCATTTTCACAGTTTGAAACAGCGAGAGGAGAGCAGGAATTTCACAGTTTAAAACAGCGAGAGGAGAGAAGGTTTTTCAAAGTTTAAAACAGCGAGAGGAGATCAAGTTTTTCACAGTTTGAAACTGCGAGAGGAGAGCAGGGTTTTCACAGTTTAAACAATGAGTGGTGAGAAGGATTTAAACAGTTTAAAACAGCGAGATGGGAGCATGGTTCTCACAGTTTAAAACAAAGAGAGTAGAGCACGGTTTTCAAAGTTAAAACAGCGAGAGAAGAACAGGGTTTTCACAGTTAAAAACAGCGAGAGGAGAACAGGTTTTTCACAGTTTAAAACAGCGAGCGGAGAACAGGGTTTTCACAGTTAAAAACAGCGAGAGGAGAGCAGGTTTTTCACAGTTTAAAACAGCGAGAGAAGAACAGGGTTTTCACAGTTAAAAACTGCGAGAGGAGAACAGGTTTTTCACAGTTAAAAACAGCGAGAGGAGAGCAGCTTTTTCACAGTTTAAAACAGCGAGAGGAGAGCAAGTTTTTCACAGTTTGAAACAGCGAGAGGAGAGCAGGGTTTTTACAGTTTGAATCAGCGAGAGGACAGCAGGATTTTAACATTTAAAACAGCGAGAGGAGAGCAGTGTACTCACAGTTTAAAACAACGTGAGGTGAGCAGGTTTTTTCACGGTTTAAAACAGCGAGATGAGAGCAGGGTTTTCAAAGTTTAAAACAGCGAGAGGAGAGCAGGGTTTTCAAAGTTTAAACAAGCGAGAGGAGAGCAGGGTTTTTCACAGTTTAAAACAACGAGAGGAGAGCAGGGTTTTCACAGTGTAAAACAGCGAGAGGAGAGCAGGTTTTTCAGTTTAAAACAGCGAGAGGAGAGCAGGATTTTCACAGTTTGAAACAGCGAGAGGAGAGCAGGTTTTTCACAGTTTAAAACAGCGAGAGCAGAGCAGGGTTTTCACAGTTTAAAACAGCGAGAGGCGAGCAGGTTTTTCACAGTTTAAAACAGCCATAGGAGAGCAGGGTTTTCACAGTTTAAAACAGCGAGAGGACAGCTGCGGGTTCACAGCTTAAAACAAATGGAGGAGAGCAGGATTTTCACACTTAGAAACTGCGAGAGGCAGGCGGGGTTTTCACATTTTTAAGCAACGAGAGTTGAGCCGGGTTGTCACAGTTTTAAACAATGAAGGTGAGCCCGGATTTTCACAATTTAAAACAGCGAGAGGAGAACAGGAATTTCAAAGTTTAAAACAGCGAGTGGAGAGCAGGTTTTTCACAGTTTAAAACAGCGAGAGGAGAGCAGGTTTTTCACAGCTTAAAACAGCGATAGGAGAGCAGTGTTTTCACAGTTTAAAACAGCGAGAGGAGAGCAGGAATTTCTCAATTTAAAACAACGAGAGGTGGGCCAGCATTTTCACAGTTTAAAACAGCGAGAGGAGAGCAGGAATTTCAAAGGTTGAAACAGATAGAGGAGAGCAGGAATTCCACAGTTTAAAACAGCGAGAGGAGAGCAGGAATTTCACATTTTAAAACAGCGATAGGAGAGTAGGAATTTCACAGTTTAAACAGCGAGAGGAGAGCAGGAATTTCACAGTTTAAAACAGCGAGAGGAGAGCAGGAATTTCACAGTTTAAAACAGCTAGAGGAGAGCAGGGTTTTCACAGTTTAAAACAGCGAGAGGAGAGCTGAAATTTCACAGTTTAAAACAGCGAGAGGAGAGCAGGATTTTCACAGTTTAAAACAGCGAGAGGAGTGCAGGTTTTTCACAGTTTAAAACATCGAGAGTGAGCAGGGTTTTCACAGTTCAAAACAGCGAGAGGCGAGCAGGTTTTTCACAGTTTAAAACAGCGATAGGAGAGCAGGGTTTTCACAGTTTAAACCAGTGAGAGGCGAGCAGGTTTTTCACAGTTTAAAACAGCAATAGGAGAGCAGTGTTTTCACAGTTTAAAACAGCGAGAGGAGAGCAGGGTTTTCACAATTTAAAACAGCGAGAGGAGAGCAGGAATTTCACAGTTTAAAACAGCGAGTGGAGAGCAGGGTTTTCAGAGTTTAAAGCAACGAGTGGTGAGCAGGTTTTTCACAGTTTAAAACAGCGAGAGGAGAGCAGGAATTTCAAAGTTTACAAGAGCGAGTGGAGAGCAGGAATTCCACAGTTTAAAACAGCGAGAGGAGAGCAGGATTTTCACAATTTAAAACAGCGATAGGAGAGCAGTGTTTTCACAATTTAAACAGCGAGCGGAGAGCAGGAATTTCTCAGTTTAAAACAACGAGAGGTGAGCCAGGATTTTCACAGTTTAAAACAGCGAGAGGAGAGCAGGAATTTCAAAGGTTGAAACAGATAGAGGAGAGCCGGAATTCCACAGTTTAAAACAGCGAGAGGAGAGCAGGAATTTCACAGTTTAAAACAGCGATAGGAGAGCAGGAATTTCACAGTTTAAAACAGCGAGAGGAGAGCAGGAATTTCACAGTTTAAAACAGCGAGAGGAGAGCAGGGTTTTCACAGTTTAAAACAGCGAGAGGAGAGCTGAAATTTCACAGTTTAAAACAGCGAGAGGAGAGCAGGATTTTCACAGTTTAAAACAGCGATAGGAGAGCAGGGTTTTCACCGTTTAAAACAGCGATAGGAGAGCAGTGTTTTCACAGTTTAAAACAGCGAGTGGAGAGCAGGAATTTCACAGTTTAAAACAGCGAGAGGAGAGCAGGATTTTCACAGTTTAAAACAGCGATAGGAGAGCAGTGTTTTCACAATTTAAAACAGCGAGAGGAGAGCAGGAATTTCTCAGTTTAAAACAACGAGAGGTGAGCCAGGATTTTCACAGTTTAAAACAGCGAGAGGAGAGCAGGAATTTCAAAGGTTGAAACAGATAGAGGAGAGCAGGAATTCCACAGTTTAAAACAGCGAGAGGAAAGCAGGAATTTCACAGTTTAAATCAGCGATAGGAGAGCAGGAATTTCACAGTTTAAAACAGCGAGAGGAGAGCAGTAATTTCAAAGTTTAAAACTGCGAGAGGAGAGCAGGAATTTCACAGTTTAAAACAGCGAGAGGAGAGCAGGATTTTCACAGTTTAAAACAGCGAGAGGAGAGCAGGATTTTCACAGTTTAAAACAGCGAGAGGAGAGCAGGTTTTTCACAGTTTAAAACATCGAGAGAGAGCAGGGTTTTCACAGTTTAAAACAGCGAGAGGCGAGCAGGTTTTTCACAGTTTAAAACAGCTAGCAGGTTTTTCACAGTTTAAACAGCGATAGGAGAGCAGGGTTTTCACCGTTTAAAACAGCGATAGGAGAGCAGTGTTTTCACAGTTTAAAACAGCGAGAGGAGAGTAGGGTTTTCACAGTTTAAAACAGCGAGAGAAGAACAGGGTTTTCACAGTTAAAAACTGCGAGAGGAGAACAGGTTTTTTCACAGTTTAAAACAGCGAGAGGAGAGCAGCTTTTTCACAGTTTAAAACAGCGAGAGGAGAGCAAGTTTTTCACAGTTTGAAACAGCGAGAGGAGAGCAGGGTTTTTACAGTTTAAAACAGCGAGAGGAGAGCAGGATTTAAACAGTTAAAACAGCGATAGGTGAGCAGTGTCCTCACAGTTTAAAACAACGTGATGTGAGCAGGTTTTTCACGGTTTAAACAGCGAGATGAGAGCAGGGTTTTCAAAGTTTAAAACAGCGAGAGGAGAGCAGGTTTTTCACAGTTTAAAACAACGAGAGGAGAGCAGGGTTTTCACAGTGTAAAACAGCGAGAGGAGAGCAGGTTTTTCAGTTTAAAACAGCGAGAGGAGAGCAGGTTTTTCAGTGTAAAACAGCGAGAGGAGAGCAGGTTTTTCATTTTAAAACAGCGAGAGGAGAGCAGGTTTTTCAGTTTAAAAACAGCGAGAGGAGAGCAGGGTTTTCACAGTTTAAAACAGCGAGAGGAGAGCAGGGTTTTCACAGTTTAAAACAGCAAGAGGAGAGCAGGGTTTTCACAGTTTAAAACAGCGAGAGGCGAGCAGGTTTTTCACAGTTTAAAACAGCCATAGGAGAGCAGGGTTTTGCACAGTTTAAAACAGCGAGAGGACAGCTGCGCATTCACAGCTTAAAACAAATGGAGGAGAGCAGGATTTTCTCACTTAGAAACAGCGAGAGGAGTGCAGGTTTTTCACAGTTTAAAACATCGAGAGTGAGCAGGGTTTTCACAGTTCAAAACAGCGAGAGGCGAGCAGGTTTTTCACAGTTTAAAACAGCGATAGGAGAGCAGGGTATTCACAGTTTAAACCAGTGAGAGGCGAGCAGGTTTTTCACAGTTTAAAACAGCAATAGGAGAGCAGTGTTTTCACAGTTTAAAACAGCGAGAGGAGAGCAGGGTTTTCACAATTTAAAACAGCGAGAGGAGAGCAGGAATTTCACAGTTTAAAACAGCGAGTGGAGAGCAGGGTTTTCAGAGTTTAAAGCAACGAGTGGTGAGCAGGTTTTTCACAGTTTAAAACAGCGAGAGGAGAGCAGGAATTTCAAAGTTTACAAGAGCGAGTGGAGAGCAGGAATTCCACAGTTTAAAACAGCGAGAGGAGAGCAGGATTTTCACAATTTTAAACAGCGATAGGAGAGCAGTGTTTTCACAATTTAAAACAGCGAGCGGAGAGCAGGAATTTCTCAGTTTTAAACAACGAGAGGTGAGCCAGGATTTTCACAGTTTAAAACAGCGAGAGGAGAGCAGGAATTTCAAAGGTTGAAACAGATAGAGGAGAGCCGGAATTCCACAGTTTAAAACAGCGAGAGGAGAGCAGGAATTTCACAGTTTAAAACAGCGATAGGAGAGCAGGAATTTCACAGTTTAAAACAGCGAGAGGAGAGCAGGAATTTCACAGTTTAAAACAGCGAGAGGAGAGCAGGGTTTTCACAGTTTAAAACAGCGAGAGGAGAGCTGAAATTTCACAGTTTAAACAGCGAGAGGAGAGCAGGATTTTCACAGTTTAAAACAGCGATAGGAGAGCAGGGTTTTCACCGTTTAAAACAGCGATAGGAGAGCAGTGTTTTCACAGTTTAAACAGCGAGTGGAGAGCAGGAATTTCACAGTTTTAAAACAGCGAGAGGAGAGCAGGATTTTCACAGTTTAAAACAGCGATAGGAGAGCAGTGTTTTCACAATTAAAACAGCGAGAGGAGAGCAGGAATTTCTCAGTTTAAACAATGAGAGGTGAGCCAGGATTTTCACAGTTTAAAACAGCGAGAGGAGAGCAGGATTTCAAAGGTTGAAACAGATAGAGGAGAGCAGGAATTCCACAGTTTTAAAACAGCGAGAGGAAAGCAGGAATTTCACAGTTTAAATCAGCGATAGGAGAGCAGGAATTTCACAGTTTAAAACAGCGAGAGGAGAGCAGTAATTTCAAAGTTTAAAACTGCGAGAGGAGAGCAGGAATTTCACAGTTTAAACAGCGAGAGGAGAGCAGGATTTTCACAGTTTAAAACAGCG
This sequence comes from Isurus oxyrinchus, assembly GCA_026770705.1. Lineage (NCBI taxonomy): Eukaryota > Metazoa > Chordata > Chondrichthyes > Lamniformes > Lamnidae > Isurus > Isurus oxyrinchus. Next base: position 50,407 of record JANJGN010003007.1, read on the forward strand.
AGAGGAGAGCAGGATTTTCACAGTTTAAAACAGCGAGAGGAGAGCAGGTTTTTCACAGTTTAAAACATCGAGAGAGAGCAGGGTTTTCACAGTTTTAAAACAGCGAGAGGCGAGCAGGTTTTTCACAGTTTAAAACAGCTAGCAGGTTTTTCACAGTTTAAAACAGCGATAGGAGAGCAGGGTTTTCACCGTTTAAAACAGCGATAGGAGAGCAGTGTTTTCACAGTTAAAACAGCGAGAGGAGAGTAGGGTTTTCACAGTTTAAAACAGCGAGAGAAGAACAGGGTTTTCACAGTTAAAAACTGCGAGAGGAGAACAGGTTTTTCACAGTTTAAAACAGCGAGAGGAGAGCAGCTTTTTCACAGTTTAAAACAGCGAGAGGAGAGCAAGTTTTTCACAGTTGAAACAGCGAGAGGAGAGCAGGGTTTTTGCAGTTTAAAACAGCGAGAGGAGAGCAGGATTTAAACAGTTAAAACAGCGATAGGTGAGCAGTGTCCTCACAGTTTAAAACAACGTGATGTGAGCAGGTTTTTCACCGTTTAAAACAGCGAGATGAGAGCAGGGTTTTCAAAGTTTAAAAACAGCGAGAGGAGAGCAGGTTTTTCACAGTTTAAAACAACGAGAGGAGAGCAGGGTTTTCACAGTGTAAAACAGCGAGAGGAGAGCAGGTTTTTCAGTTTAAAACAGCGAGAGGAGAGCAGGTTTTTCAGTGTAAAACAGCGAGAGGAGAGCAGGTTTTTCAGTTTAAAACAGCGAGAGGAGAGCAGGTTTTTCAGTTTAAAACAGCGAGAGGAGAGCAGGGTTTTCACAGTTTAAAACAGCGAGAGGAGAGCAGGGCTTTCACAGTTTAAAACAGCGAGAGGCGAGCAGGTTTTTCACAGTTTAAAACAGCCATAGGAGAGCAGGGTTTTCACAGTTTAAAACAGCGAGAGGACAGCTGCGCATTCACAGCTTAAAACAAATGGAGGAGAGCAGGATTTTCTCACTTAGAAACAGCGAGAGGAGTGCAGTTTTTCACAGTTTAAACATCGAGAGTGAGCAGGGTTTTCACAGTTCAAAACAGCGAGAGGCGAGCAGGTTTTTCACAGTTTAAAACAGCGATAGGAGAGCAGGGTATTCACAGTTTAAACCAGTGAGAGGCGAGCAGGTTTTTCACAGTTTAAAACAGCAATAGGAGAGCAGTGTTTTCACAGTTTTAAAACAGCGAGAGGAGAGCAGGGTTTCACAATTTAAAACAGCGAGAGGAGAGCAGGAATTTCACAGTTTAAAACAGCGAGTGGAGAGCAGGGTTTTCAGAGTTTAAAGCAACGAGTGGTGAGCAGGTTTTTCACAGTTTAAAACAGCGAGAGGAGAGCAGGAATTTCAAAGTTTACAAGAGCGAGTGGAGAGCAGGAATTCCACAGTTTAAAACAGCGAGAGGAGAGCAGGATTTTCACAATTTAAAACAGCGATAGGAGAGCAGTGTTTTCACAATTTAAAACAGCGAGCGGAGAGCAGGAATTTCTCAGTTTAAAACAACGAGAGGTGAGCCAGGATTTTCACAGTTTAAAACAGCGAGAGGAGAGCAGGAATTTCAAAGGTTGAAACAGATAGAGGAGAGCCGGAATTCCACAGTTTAAAACAGCGAGAGGAGAGCAGGAATTTCACAGTTTAAAACAGCGATAGGAGAGCAGGAATTTCACAGTTTAAAACAGCGAGAGGAGAGCAGGAATTTCACAGTTTAAAACAGCGAGAGGAGAGCAGGGTTTTCACAGTTTAAAACAGCGAGAGGAGAGCTGAAATTTCACAGTTTTAAAACAGCGAGAGGAGAGCAGGATTTTCACAGTTTAAAACAGCGATAGGAGAGCAGGGTTTTCACCGTTTAAAACAGCGATAGGAGAGCAGTGTTTTCACAGTTTAAAACAGCGAGTGGAGAGCAGGAATTTCACAGTTTAAAACAGCGAGAGGAGAGCAGGATTTTCACAGTTTAAAACAGCGATAGGAGAGCAGTGTTTTCACAATTTAAAACAGCGAGAGGAGAGCAGGAATTTCTCAGTTTAAAACAACGAGAGGTGAGCCAGGATTTTCACAGTTTAAAACAGCGAGAGGAGAGCAGGAATTTCAAAGGTTGAAACAGATAGAGGAGAGCAGGAATTCCACAGTTTAAAACAGCGAGAGGAAAGCAGGAATTTCACAGTTTAAATCAGCGATAGGAGAGCAGGAATTTCACAGTTTAAAACAGCGAGAGGAGAGCAGTAATTTCAAAGTTTAAAACTGCGAAGAGGAGAGCAGGAATTTCACAGTTTAAAACAGCGAGAGGAGAGCAGGATTTTCACAGTTTAAAACAGCGAGAGGAGAGCAGGATTTTCACAGTTTAAAACAGCGAGAGGAGAGCAGGTTTTTCACAGTTTAAAACATCGAGAGAGAGCAGGGTTTTCACAGTTTAAAACAGCGAGAGGCGAGCAGGTTTTTCACAGTTTAAAACAGCTAGCAGGTTTTTCACAGTTTAAAACAGCGATAGGAGAGCAGGGTTTTCACCGTTTAAAACAGCGATAGGAGAGCAGTGTTTTCACAGTTTAAAACAGCGAGAGGAGAGTAGGGTTTTCACAGTTTAAAACAGCGAGAGAAGAACAGGGTTTTCACAGTTAAAAACTGCGAGAGGAGAACAGGGTTTTCACAGTTTAAAACAGCGAGAGGAGAGCAGCTTTTTCACAGTTTAAAACAGCGAGAGGAGAGCAAGTTTTTCACAGTTTGAAACAGCGAGAGGAGAGCAGGGTTTTTACAGTTTAAAACAGCGAGAGGAGAGCAGGATTTAAACAGTTAAAAC
>JANJGN010003008.1:0-53191 GCA_026770705.1 Isurus oxyrinchus
CATTCAGCTGTCTGAGTCCCCACAATCTGCTGTTCTGATCCCCCAATTATGCCAATATGAGGCCCACAATTTGCTGCTTTGAGCCGTCATTTTCTGCTGATCTGTGTCACCACTTTCTGCTGGTCTGACGCCCACATTCTGCTGTTCTGAAACCCCACATTCAGCTGGTCTGAGTCCCCACATTTTGCTGGTCTGAGTCCCCACATTTTGCTGGCCTGAGTCCCCACATTTTGCTGGTCTGAGTCCCTAAAATTCATCTGGTCTGAGTCCCCACATTCTGCTGGTCTGAGTCCCCAAATTCTGCTGGTCTGTGTCCCCACATTCTGCTGGTCGGACTCCCCACATTTTGCTGGTCTGAGTCCAATATTCTCCAGGTTTGAGTCACCACATTCTGCTGGTCTGATCCCCACATTCTGCTGGTCTGTGTCCCCACATTTGATGCTCTGAGTCCCCACATTCTGCTGGTCTGAGTCCCCACATTCTGCTGGTCTGAGTCTCCACATTTTGTTGGTCTGAGTCCCCACATTCAGCTGGTCTGAGTCACCACATTCTGCTGGTCTGAGTCCCCACATTCTGCTGGTCTGAGTCCCCACATTCTGCTGGTCTGAGTCGCCACATTCTGTGGGTCTGAGTCCCCACAGTTTCCTGGTCTGAGTCCGCACATTCAGCTGGTCTGAGTCCGCAAATCCTGCTGGTCTGAGTCCCCACATTCTGCTTGTCTTAGTCCCCACATTTTGCTGGTCTGAGTCCCACATTTTGCTGGCCTGAGTCCCCACATTTTGCAGGTCTGTTTCCCCACATTCAGCTGGTCTGAGTCCCCACATCCTGCTGGTCTGAGTCCCCACATTCAGCTGGTCTGAGTCCCCAAATTTTGCTGGGCTGTGTCCCCACATGCAGCTTGTCTAAGTCCCCACATTTTGCTGGCCTGAGTCCCCACATTTTGCTGGTCTGAGTCCCCACATTCAGCTGGTCTGAGTCCCCACATTCTGCTGGTCGGACTCCCCACATTTTGCTGGTCTGAGTCCCCACATTCGGCTGGTCTGAGTCACCACATTCTGCTGGTCTGTGTCCCCACATTCTGCTGGTCTTGGTCCCCAAATGTTGATGCTCTGAGTCCCCACATTCTGCTGGTCTGAGTCACCACATTCTGCTGGTCTGAATCCCCACATTCTGCTAGTCTGAGTCCCCACATTTTGCTAGTCTGAGTCCCCACATTCTGCTGGTCTGAGTCTCCATATTCTGCTGGTCTGAGGTCACCAAATTCTGCTGGTCTAGGTCCCCACATTTTGATGCTCTGTGTCCCCAATTTCTTCTGGTCTGAGTCCCCAAATTCTGCTGGTCTGAGTCCCCACATTCTGCTGGTCTGAGTCCCCACATTTTGCTGGTCTGAGGCCCCAAATTCTGCTGGTCTGTGTCCCCACATTCTGCCGATCTGAGTCCTCACATTTTGCTGGCCTGAGCCCCCACATTCTGCTGGTCTGAGTCCCCACATTCAGCTGGTCTGAATCCCCACATTCTGCTGGTCTGAGTCCCCACATTCAGCTGGTCTAAGTCCCCGCATTTTGCTTGCCTGAGTCCCCACATTCTGCTGGTCTGAGTCCAATATTCTGCAGGTTTGAGCCCCCACATTCTGCTGGTCTGAGTCCCCACATTCTGCTGGTCTGAGTCCCTAACATTCAGCTGGTCTGAGTCCCCACATTCTGCTGGTCTGAGTCCCCAAATTCTGCTGGTCTGTGTCCCCACATTCTGCTGGTCGGACTCCCCACATTTTGCTGGTCTGAGTCCCCACATTCGGCTGGTCTGAGTCACCACATTCTGCTGGTCTGTGTCCCCACATTCTGCTGGTCTTGGTCCCCAAATGTTGATGCTCTGAGTCCCCACATTCTGCTGGTCTGGGTCCCCACATTCTGCTGGTCTGAGTCTCCACATTTTGCTGGTCTGAGTCCCCCACATTCTGCTGGTCTGAGTCACCACATTCTGCTGGTCTGAGTCCCCACATTCTGCTGGTTTGAGTCCCCACATTCTGCTGGTCTGAGTCTGAGTCACCACATTCTGCTGGTCTGAGTCCCCACATTCTGCTGGTTTGAGTCCCCACATTCTGCTGGTCTGATCCCCACATTCTGCTGGTCTGTGTCCCCTCATTTTGATGCTCTGAGTCCCCACATTCTGCTGGTCTGAGTCCCCACATTCTGCTGGTCTGAGTCCCCACATTCTGCTGGTCTGAGTCTCCACATTTTGTTGGTCTGAGTCCCCACATTCTGCTGGTCTGAGTCACCACATTCTGCTGTTCTGAGTCCCCACATTCTGCTGGTCTGAGTCCCCACATTCTGCTGGTCTGAGTCGCCACATTCTGTGGGTCTGAGTCCCCACAGTTTCCTGGTCTGAGTCCCCACATTCAGCTGGTCTGAGTCCGCACATCCTGCTGGTCTGAGTCCCCACATTCTGCTTGTCTTAGTCCCCACATTTTGCTGGTCTGAGTCCCCACATTTTGCTGGCCTGAGTCCCCACATTTTGCAGGTCTGAGTCCCCACATTCAGCTGGTCTGAGTCCCCACATCCTGCTGCTCTGAGTCCCCACATTCAGCTGGTCTGAGTCCCCAAATTTTGCTGGTCTGAGTCCCCAAATTCAGCTTGTCTAAGTCCCCACATTTTGCTGGCCTGAGTCCCCACATTTTGCTGGTCTGAGTCCCCACATTCAGCTGGTCTGAGTCCCCACATTCTGCTGGTCTGAGTCCAATATTCTACAGGTTTGAGTCCCCACATTCTGCTGGTCTGAGCCCCACATTCTGCTGGTCTGAGTCCCCACATTTTGATGCTCTGAGTCCCCACATTCTGCTGGTCTGAGTCCCCACATTCTGCTGGTCTGAGTCCCCACATTCTGCTGGTCTGAGTCTCCACATTTTGCTGGTCTGAGTCCCCACATTTTGCTGGCCTGAGTCCCCACATTTTGCTGGTCTGAGTCCCCACATTCAGCTGTCTGAGTCCCCACAATCTGCTGTTCTGATCCCCCAAATTATGCCAATATGAGGCCCACAATTTGCTGCTTTGAGCCGTCATTTTCTGCTGATCTGTGTCACCACTTTCTGCTGGTCTGACGCCCACATTCTGCTGTTCTGAAACCCCACATTCAGCTGGTCTGAGTCCCCACATTTTGCTGGTCTGAGTCCCCACATTTTGCTGGCCTGAGTCCCCACATTTTGCTGGTCTGAGTCCCTAAAATTCATCTGGTCTGAGTCCCCACATTCTGCTGGTCTGAGTCCCCAAATTCTGCTGGTCTGTGTCCCCACATTCTGCTGGTCGGACTCCCCACATTTTGCTGGTCTGAGTCCCCACATTCGGCTGGTCTGAGTCACCACATTCTGCTGGTCTGTGTCCCCACATTCTGCTGGTCTTGGTCCCCAAATGTTGATGCTCTGAGTCCCCACATTCTGCTGGTCTGAGTCACCACATTCTGCTGGTCTGAATCCCCACATTCTGCTAGTCTGAGTCCCCACATTTTGCTAGTCTGAGTCCCCACATTCTGCTGGTCTGAGTCTCCATATTCTGCTGGTCTGAGTCACCAAATTCTGCTGGTCTAGGTCCCCACATTTTGATGCTCTGTGTCCCCAATTTCTTCTGGTCTGAGTCCCCAAATTCTGCTGGTCTGAGTCCCCACATTCTGCTGGTCTGAGTCCCCACATTTTGCTGGTCTGAGGCCCCAAATTCTGCTGGTCTGTGTCCCCACATTCTGCCGATCTGAGTCCTCACATTTTGCTGGCCTGAGCCCCCACATTCTGCTGGTCTGAGTCCCCACATTCAGCTGGTCTGTGTCCGCACATTCTGCTTGTCTGAGTCCCCACATTCTGCTGGTCTGAGTCCCCACATTTTGCTGGTCTGAGTCCCCACATTTTGCTGGCCTGAGTCCCCACATTCTGCTGGTCTGAGTCACATAATTCTGCTGGTCAAGCTCCCCACAGTTTGATGCTCTGTTTCCCCACATTCTGCTGGTCTGAGTCCCCACATTCTGCTGGTTTGAGTCCCCACATTCTGCTGGTCTGATCCCCACATTCTGCTGGTCTGTGTCCCTCATTTTGATGCTCTGAGTCCCCACATTCTGCTGGTCTGAGTCCCCACATTCTGCTGGTCTGAGTCCCCACATTCTGCTGGTCTGAGTCTCCACATTTTGTTGGTCTGAGTCCCCACATTCTGCTGGTCTGAGTCACCACATTCTGCTGTTCTGAGTCCCCACATTCTGCTGGTCTGAGTCCCCACATTCTGCTGGTCTGAGTCGCCACATTCTGTGGGTCTGAGTCCCCACAGTTTCCTGGTCTGAGTCCCCACATTCAGCTGGTCTGAGTCCGCACATCCTGCTGGTCTGAGTCCCCACATTCTGCTTGTCTTAGTCCCCACATTTTGCTGGTCTGAGTCCCCACATTTTGCTGGCCTGAGTCCCCACATTTTGCAGGTCTGAGTCCCCACATTCAGCTGGTCTGAGTCCCCACATCCTGCTGCTCTGAGTCCCCACATTCAGCTGGTCTGAGTCCCCAAATTTTGCTGGTCTGAGTCCCCAAATTCAGCTTGTCTAAGTCCCCACATTTTGCTGGCCTGAGTCCCCACATTTTGCTGGTCTGAGTCCCCACATTCAGCTGGTCTGAGTCCCCACATTCTGCTGGTCTGAGTCCAATATTCTACAGGTTTGAGTCCCCACATTCTGCTGGTCTGAGCCCCACATTCTGCTGGTCTGAGTCCCCACATTTTGATGCTCTGAGTCCCCACATTCTGCTGGTCTGAGTCCCCACATTCTGCTGGTCTGAGTCCCCACATTCTGCTGGTCTGAGTCTCCACATTTTGCTGGTCTGAGTCCCCACATTTTGCTGGCCTGAGTCCCCACATTTTGCTGGTCTGAGTCCCCACATTCAGCTGTCTGAGTCCCCACAATCTGCTGTTCTGATCCCCCAAATTATGCCAATATGAGGCCCACAATTTGCTGCTTTGAGCCGTCATTTTCTGCTGATCTGTGTCACCACTTTCTGCTGGTCTGACGCCCACATTCTGCTGTTCTGAAACCCCACATTCAGCTGGTCTGAGTCCCCACATTTTGCTGGTCTGAGTCCCCACATTTTGCTGGCCTGAGTCCCCACATTTTGCTGGTCTGAGTCCCTAAAATTCATCTGGTCTGAGTCCCCACATTCTGCTGGTCTGAGTCCCCAAATTCTGCTGGTCTGTGTCCCCACATTCTGCTGGTCGGACTCCCCACATTTTGCTGGTCTGAGTCCCCACATTCGGCTGGTCTGAGTCACCACATTCTGCTGGTCTGTGTCCCCACATTCTGCTGGTCTTGGTCCCCAAATGTTGATGCTCTGAGTCCCCACATTCTGCTGGTCTGAGTCACCACATTCTGCTGGTCTGAATCCCCACATTCTGCTAGTCTGAGTCCCCACATTTTGCTAGTCTGAGTCCCCACATTCTGCTGGTCTGAGTCTCCATATTCTGCTGGTCTGAGTCACCAAATTCTGCTGGTCTAGGTCCCCACATTTTGATGCTCTGTGTCCCCAATTTCTTCTGGTCTGAGTCCCCAAATTCTGCTGGTCTGAGTCCCCACATTCTGCTGGTCTGAGTCCCCACATTTTGCTGGTCTGAGGCCCCAAATTCTGCTGGTCTGTGTCCCCACATTCTGCCGATCTGAGTCCTCACATTTTGCTGGCCTGAGCCCCACATTCTGCTGGTCTGAGTCCCCACATTCAGCTGGTCTGAATCCCCACATTCTGCTGGTCTGAGTCCCCACATTCAGCTGGTCTAAGTCCCCGCATTTTGCTTGCCTGAGTCCCGACATTTTGCTGGTCTGAGTCCCCACATTCTGCTGGTCTGAGTCCCCACATTCTACTGGTCTGAGTCCAATATTCTGCAGGTTTGAGCCCCACATTCTGCTGGTCTGAGTCCCCACATTCTGCTGGTCTGAGTCCAATATTCTCCAGGTTTGAGTCCCCACATTCTGCTGGTCTGATCCCCACATTCTGTTGGTCTGTGTCCCCTCATTTTGATGCTCTGAGTCCCCACATTCTGCTGGTCTGAGTCCCCACATTGTGCTGGTCTGAGTCCCCACATTCTGCTGGTCTGAGTCTCCACATTTTGTTGGTCTGAGTCCCCACATTCTGCTGGTCTGAGTCACCACATTCTGCTGGTCTGAGTCCCCACATTCTGCTGGTCTGAGTCCCCACATTCTGCTGGTCTGAGTCGCCACATTCTGTGGGTCTGAGTCCCCACAGTTTCCTGGTCTGAGTCCCCACATTCAGCTGGTCTGAGTCCGCACATCCTGCTGGTCTGAGTCCCCACATTCTGCTTGTCTTAGTCCTCACATTCAGCTGGTCTGAGTCCCCAAATTTTGCTGGTCTGAGTCCCCACATTCAGCTTGTCTAAGTCCCCACATTTTGCTGGCCTGAGTCCCCACATTTTGCTGGTCTGAGTCCCCACATTCAGCTGGTCTGAGTCCCCACATTCTGCTGGTCTGAGTCCAATATTCTACAGGTTTGAGTCCCCACATTCTGCTGGTCTGAGCCCCACATTCTGCTGGTCTGAGTCCCCACATTTTGATGCTCTGAGTCCCCACATTCTGCTGGTCTGAGTCCCCACATTCTGCTGGTCTGAGTCCCCACATTCTGCTGGTCTGAGTCTCCACATTTTGCTGGACTGAGTCCCCACATTTTGCTGGCCTGAGTCCCCACATTTTGCTGGTCTGAGTCCCCACATTCAGCTGGTCTGAGTCCCCACAATCTGCTGTTCTGATCCCCCAAATTATGCCAATATGAGGTCCACAATTTGCTGCTTTTGAGCCGTCATTTTCTGCTGATCTGTGTCACCACTTTCTGCTGGTCTGACGCCCATATTCTGCTGTTCTGAATCCCACATTCAGCTGGTCTGAGTCCCCACATTTTGCTGGTCTGAGTCCCCACATTTTGCTGGCCTGAGTCCCCACATTTTGCTGGTCTGAGTCCCTAACATTCAGCTGGTCTGAGTCCCCACATTCTGCTGGTCTGAGTCCCCAAATTCTGCTGGTCTGAATCCCCACATTCGGCTGGTCTGAGTCACCACATTTTGCTGGTCTGTGTCCCCACATTCTGCTGGTCTTGGTCCCCAAATGTTGATGCTCTGAGTCCCCACATTCTGCTGGTCTGGGTCCCCACATTCTGCTGGTCTGAGTCTCCACATTTTGCTGGTCTGAGTCCCCACATTCTGCTGGTCTGAGTCACCACATTCTGCTGGTCTGAGTCCCCACATTCTGCTGGTCTGAGTCCCCACATTCTGCTGGTCTGAGTCGCCACATTCTGTGGGTCTGAGTCCCCACAGTTTCCTGGTCTGAGTCCCCACATTCAGCTGGTCTGGGTCCGCACATCCTGCTGATCTGAGTCCCCACATTCTGCTTGTCTTAGTCCCCACATTTTGCTGGTCTGAGTCCCCACATTTTGCTGGCCTGAGTCCCCACATTTTGCAGGTCTGAGTCCCCACATTCAGCTGTTCTGAGTCCCCACATCCTGCTGGTCTGAGTCCCCACATTCAGCTGGTCTGAGTCCCCAAATTTTCCTGGTCTGTGTCCCCACATTCAGCTTGTCTAAGTCCCCACATTTTGCTGGCCTGAGTCCCCACATTTTGCTGGTCTGAGTCCCCACATTCAGCTGGTCTGAGTCCCCACATTCTGCTGGTCTGAGTCCAATATTCTACAGGTTTGAGTCCCCACATTCTGCTGGTCTGAGCCCCACATTCTGCTGGTCTGAGTCCCCACATTTTGATGCTCTGAGTCCCCACATTCTGCTGGTCTGAGTCCCCACATTCTGCTGGTCTGAGTCCCCACATTCTGCTGGTCTGAGTCTCCACATTTTGCTGGTCTGAGTCCCCACATTTTGCTGGCCTGAGTCCCCACATTTTGCTGGTCTGAGTCCCCACATTCAGCTGGTCTGAGTCCCCACAATCTGCTGTTCTGATCCCCCAAATTATGCCAATATGAGGCCCACAATTTGCTGCTTTGAGCCGTCATTTTCTGCTGATCTGTGTCACCACTTTCTGCTGGTCTGACGCCCACATTCTGCTGTTCTGAATCCCCACATTCAGCTGGTCTGAGTCCCCACATTTTGCTGGTCTGAGTCCCCACATTTTGCTGGCCTGAGTCACCACATTTTGCTGGTCTGAGTCCCTAACATTCAGCTGGTCTGAGTCCCCACATTCTGCTGGTCTGTATCCCCACATTCTGCTGGTCGGACTCCCCACATTCTGCTGGTCTGAGTCCCCACATTCGGCTGGTCTGAGTCACCACATTCTGCTGGTCTGTGTCCCCACATTCTGCTGGTCTTGGTCCCCAAATGTTGATGCTCTGAGTCCCCACATTCTGCTGGTCTGAGTCCCCACATTCTGCTGGTCTGAGTCTCAACATTTTGCTGGTCTGAGTCCCCACATTCTGCTGGTCTGAATCACCACATTCTGCTGGTCTGAATCCACACATTCTGCTAGTCTGTGTCCCCACATTTTGCTAGTCTGAGTCCCCACATTCTGCTGGTCTGAGTCACCAAATTCTGCTGGTCTAGGTCCCCACATTTTGCTGCTCTGTGTCCCCAATTTCTTCTGGTCTGAGTCCCCACATTTTGCTGGTCTGAGTCCCCACATTCCGCTGGTCTTGGTCACCACATTTTGATGCTCAGTGTCCCCACATTCTGCCGGTCTGTGCCCCCACATTCTGCTGGTCTGAGTCCAACATTCTGCTGGTTTGGATCCCACATTCTGCTGGTCTGAGTCCCCACATTCAGCTGGTCTGAATCCCCACATTCTGCTCGTCTGAGTCCCCACATTCAGCTGGTCTGAGTCCCCGCATTTTGCTTGCCTGAGTCCCCACATTTTGCTGGTCTGAGTCCCCACATTCAGCTGGTCTGAGTCCCCACATTCTGCTGGTCTGAGTCCAATATTCTGCAGGTTTGAGCCCCCACATTATGCTGGTCTGAGTCCCCACATTCTGCTGGTCTGAGTCCAATATTCTACAGGTTTGAGTCCCCACATTCTGCTGGTCTGTTCCCCACATTCTGCTGGTCTGAGTCCCCACATTTTGATACTCTGAGTCCCCACATTCTGCTGGTCTGAGTCTCCACATTCTGCTGGTCTGAGTCCCCACATTCTGCTGGTCTGAGTCTCCACATTTTACAGGTCTGAGTCACCACATTCTGCTGGTCTGAGTCACCACATTCTGCTGGTCTGTGTCCCCACATTCTGCTGGTCTGAGTCCCCACATTCTGCTGGTCTGAGTCACCACATTCTGCGGGTCTGAGTCCCCTCATTTTGCTGGTCTGAGTCCCCACATTCAGCTGGTCTGAGTCCGCACATTCTGCTGGTCTGAGTCCCCACATTCTGCTGGTCTTAGTCCCCACATTTTGCTGGTCTGAGTCCCCACATTCTGCTGTTCTCAGTCCCCACATTTTGCTGGTCTGAGTCACCAAATTCTGCTGGTCTAGGTCCGCACATTTTGATGCTCTGTGTCCCCACATTCTGCTGGTCTGAGTCCCCACATTCTGCTGGTCTGAGTCCCCACATTTTGCTGGTCTGAGTGCCCACATTCCGCTGGTCGTGGTCACCACATTTTGATGCTCTGTGTCCCCACATTCTGCTGGTCTGTGCCCACACATTCTGCTGGTCTGAGTCCCAAATTCTGCTGGTCTGGATGCCACATTCTGCTGGTCTGAGTCCAACTTTCTGCTGGTCTCAGACCCACATTCTGCTGGTCTGAATCCCCACATTCTGCTGGTCTGAGCCCCACATTCGGCTGGTCTGAGTCCCCACAATCTGCTGGTCTGAGTCACCACATTCTGCTGCTCTGGGTCCCCACATTCTGCTGGTCTGAGTCCAATATTCTACAGGTTTGAGTCCCCACATTCTGCTGGTCTGAGCCCCACATTTGGCTGGTCTGAGTCCCCACATTTTGATGCTCTGAGTCCCCACATTCTGCTGGTCTGAGTCCCCAAATTCTGCTGGACTGAGTCCCCACATTCTGCTGGTCTGAGTCTCCACATTTTGCTGGTCTGAGTCCCCAAATTCTGCTGGTCTGAGTCACCATATTCTGCTGGTCTGAGTCCCCACATTCTGCTGGTCTGAGTCCCCACATTCTGCTGGTCTGAGTCCCAACATTTGATGCTCTGTGTCCCCAAATTCTGCTGCTGTGAGCCCCACATTCTGCTGGTCTGAGTCACCACATTCTGCTGGTCTGAGTCCCCACATACTGCTGGTCTGAGTCCCCACATTCTGCTGGTCTGACTCCCCACATTTTGCTGGACTGAGTCCCCACATTCGGCTGGTCTGACTCACCAAATTCTGCAGGTCTGTGTCCCCACATTCTGCTGGCCTGAGTCCCCAGTTTTTGCTGGTCTGAGTCCCCACATTCAGCTGGTCTGAGTCCCCACATCATGCTGGTCTGAGTCCCCACATTCAGCTGGTCTGAGTCCCCAAATTTTGCTGGTCTGCTTCCCCACATTCAGCTTGTCTAAGTCCCCACATTTTGCTGGCCTGAGTCCCCACATTTTGCTGGTCTGAGTCCCCACATTCAGCTGGTCTGAGTCCCCACATTCTGCTGGTCTGAGTCCAATATTCTACAGGTTTGAGTCCCCACATTCTGCTGGTCTGAGCCCCACATTCTGCTCGTCTGAGTCCCCACATTTTGATGCTCTGAGTCCCCACATTCTGCTGGTCTGAGTCCCCACATTCTGCTGGTCTGAGTCCCCACATTCTGCTGGTCTGAGTCTCCACATTTTGCTGGTCTGAGTCCCCACATTTTGCTGGCCTGAGTCCCCACATTTTGCTGGTCTGAGTCCCCACATTCAGCTGGTCTGAGTCCCCACAATCTGCTGTTCTGATCCCCCAAATTATGCCAATATGAGGCCCACAATTTGCTGCTTTGAGCCGTCATTTTCTGCTGATCTGTGTCACCACTTTCTGCTGGTCTGACACCCACATTCTGCTGTTCTGAATCCCCACATTCAGCTGGTCTGAGTCCCCACATTTTGCTGGTCTGAGTCCCCACATTTTGCTGGCCTGAGTCCCCACATTTTGCTGGTCTGAGTCCCTAACATTCAGCTGGTCTGAGTCCCCACATTCTGCTGGTCTGAGTCCCCAAATTCTGCTGGTCTTTGTCCCCACATTCTGCTGGTCGGACTCCCCACATTTTGCTGGTCTGAGTCCCCACATTCGGCTGGTCTGAGTCACCACATTCTGCTGGTCTGTGTCCCCACATTCTGCCGGTCTTGGTCCCCAAATGTTGATGCTCTGAGTCCCCACATTCTGCTGGTCTGGGTCCCCACATTCTGCTGGTCTGAGTCTCCACATTTTGCTGGTCTGAGTCCCCACATTCTGCTGGTCTGAGTCACCACATTCTGCTGGTCTGAGTCCCCACATTCTGCTGGTCTGAGTCCCCACATTCTGCTGGTCTGAGTCGCCACATTCTGTGGGTCTGAGTCCCCACAGTTTCCTGGTCTGAGTCCCCACATTCAGCTGGTCTGAGTCCGCACATCCTGCTGGTCTGAGTCCCCACATTCTGCTTGTCTTAGTCCCCACATTTTGCTGGTCTGAGTCCCCACATTTTGCTGGCCTGAGTCCCCACATTTTGCAGGTCTGAGTCCCCACATTCAGCTGGTCTGAGTCCCCACATCCTGCTGGTCTGAGTCCCCACATTCAGCTGTTCTGAGTCCCCAAATGTTGCTGGTCTGAGTCCCCACATTCAGCTTGTCTAAGTCCCCACATTTTGCTGGCCTGAGTCCCCACATTTTGCTGGTCTGAGTCCCCACATTCAGCTGGTCTGAGTCCCCAGATTCTGCTGGTCTGAGTCCAATATTCTACAGGTTTGAGTCCCCACATTCTGCTGGTCTGAGCCCCACATTCTGCTGGTCTGAGTCCCCACATTTTGATGCTCTGAGTCCCCACATTCTGCTGGTCTGAGTCCCCACATTCTGCTGGTCTGAGTCCCCACATTCTGCTGGTCTGAGTCTCCACATTTTGCTGGTCTGAGTCCCCACATTTTGCTGGCCTGAGTCCCCACATTTTGCTGGTCTGAGTCCCCACATTCAGCTGGTCTGATTCCCCACAATCTGCTGTTCTGATCCCCCAAATTATGCCAATATGAGGCCCACAATTTGCTGCTTTGAGCCGTCATTTTCTGCTGATCTGTGTCACCACTTTCTGCTGGTCTGACGCCCACATTCTGCTGTTCTGAGTCCCCACATTCAGCTGGTCTGAGACCCCACATTTTGCTGGTCTGAGTCCCCACATTTTGCTGGCCTGAGTCCCCACATTTTGCTGGTCTGAGTCCCTAACATTCAGCTGGTCTGAGTCCCCACATTCTGCTGGTCTGAGTCCCCAAATTCTGCTGGACTGTGTCCCCACATTCTGCTGGTCGGACTCCCCACATTTTGCTGGTCTGAGTCCCCACATTCGGCTGGTCTGAGTCACCACATTCTGCTGGTCTGTGTCCCCACATTCTGCTGGTCTTGGTCCCCAAATGTTGATGCTCTGAGTCCCCACATTCTGCTGGTCTGAGTCCCCACATTTTGATGCTCTGAGTCCCCACATTCTGCTGGTCTGAGTCCCCACATTCTGCTGGTCTGAGTCCCCACATTCTGCTGGTCTGAGTCTCCACATTTTGCTGGTCTGAGTCCCCACATTTTGCTGGCCTGAGTCCCCACATTTTGCTGGTCTGAGTCCCCACATTCAGCTGGTCTGATTCCCCACAATCTGCTGTTCTGATCCCCCAAATTATGCCAATATGAGGCCCACAATTTGCTGCTTTGAGCCGTCATTTTCTGCTGATCTGTGTCACCACTTTCTGCTGGTCTGACGCCCACATTCTGCTGTTCTGAGTCCCCACATTCAGCTGGTCTGAGTCCCCACATTTTGCTGGTCTGAGTCCCCACATTTTGCTGGCCTGAGTCCCCACATTTTGCTGGTCTGAGTCCCTAACATTCAGCTGGTCTGAGTCCCCACATTCTGCTGGTCTGAGTCCCCAAATTCTGCTGGACTGTGTCCCCACATTCTGCTGGTCGGACTCCCCACATTTTGCTGGTCTGAGTCCCCACATTCGGCTGGTCTGAGTCACCACATTCTGCTGGTCTGTGTCCCCACATTCTGCTGGTCTTGGTCCCCAAATGTTGATGCTCTGAGTCCCCACATTCTGCTGGTCTGAGGCCCCACATTATGCTGGTCTGAGTCTCCACATTTTGCTGGTCTGAGTCCCCACATTCTGCTGGTCTGAGTCACCACATTCTGCTGGTCTGTGTCCCCACATTCTGCTGGTCTTGGTCCCCAAATTTTGCTGGTCTGATTCCCCACATTCTGCTGGTCTGAGTCACCACATTCTGCTGGTCTGAATCCCCTCATTCTGCTAGCCTGAGTCCCCACATTTTGGTAGCCTGAGTCCCATAATTCTGCTGGTCTGAGTCTCCATATTCTGCTGGTCTGAGTCACCAAATTCTGCTGGTCTAGGTCCCCACATTTTGATGCTCTGTGTCCCCACATTCTGCTGGTCTGAGTCCCCACATTTTGCTGGTCTGAGTCCCCACATTCAGCTGTTCTGAGTCCCCACATTTTGCTGGCCAGAGTCCCCACATTTTGCTGGTCTGAGTCCCCACATTCTGCTGGTCTGAGTCCAATATTCTGCTGGTTTGAGCCCCCACATTCTGCTGGTCTGAGTCCCCACATTCTGCTGGTCTGAGTCCAATATTCTACTGGTTTGAGTCCCCACATTCTGCTGGTCTGAGCCCCACATTCTGCTGGTCTGGGTCCCCACATTTTGATGCTCAGAGTCCCCACATTCTGCTGGTCTGAGTCCCCACAGTCTCCTGGTCTGAGTCCCCACATTCTGCTGGTCTGAGTCTCCACATTTTTCTGGTCTGAGTCCCCACATTCTGCTGGTCTGAGTCCCCACATTCTGCTGGTGTGAGTCCCCACATTCTGCTGGTCTGAGTCCCCACATTCTGCTGGTCTGAGTCCCAACATTTGATGCTCTGTGTCCCCAATTCTGCTGCTGTGAGCCCCACATTCTGCTGGTCTGAGTCACCACATTCTGCTGGTCTGAGTCCAATATTCTGCAGGTTTGAGCCCCCACATTCTGCTGGTCTGAGTCCCCACATTCTGCTGGTCTGAGTCCCCACATTCAGCTGGTCTGAGTCCACACATTTGCCGGTCTGAGTCCCCACATTTCGCTGGTCTATGTCCCCACATTCAGCAGGCCTGAGTCGCCACAGTTTGCTGGTCTGAGTCCCAACATTCAGCTGGTCTGAGTCCCCACATTCTGCTGGTCTGAGTCACCACATTCTGCTGGTCTGAGTCCCCACATTCAGCTGGTCTGAGTAACCCACATTTTGCTGGTCTGAGTCCCCACATTTTGCAGGCCTGAGTCCCCACATTTTGCTGGTCTGAGTCCCCACATTCAGCTGGTCTGATTCCCCACATTTTGCTGGCCTGAGTCCCCACATTTTGCTGGTCTGTGTCCCCACATTCAGCTGGTCTGAGTCCCCACATTCTGCTGGTCTGAGTCCCCACATTCTGCTGGTCTGAGTCCCACATTCTGCTGGTCTGAGTCTCCACATTTTGCTGGTCTGATTCCCCTCATTGTGCTGGTCTGAGTCCCCACATTCTGCTGGTCTGACTCGCCACATTTTGCTGGTCTGAGTCTCCACATTCGGCTGGTCTGAGTCACAAAATTCTTCTCGTCTGTGTCCCCACATTCTGCTGGTCTTGGTCCCCACATTTTGATGCTCTGAGTCCCCACATTCTGCTGGTCTGAGTCCCCACATTCTGCTGGTCTGAGTCCCCACATTCTGCTGGTCTGAGTCTCCACATTTTGCTGGTCTGAGTCCACACATTCTGCTGGTCTGAGTCACCACATTCTGCTGGTCTGAATCCACACATTCTGCTAGTCTGTGTCTCCACATTTTGCTAGTCTGAGTCCCCACATTCTGCTGGTCTGAGTCACCAAATTCTGCTGGTCTAGGTCCCCACATTTTGCTGCTCTGTGTCCCCAATTTCTTCTGGTCTGAGTCCCCACATTTTGCTGGTCTGAGTCCCCACATTCCGCTGGTCGTGGTCACCACATTTTGATGCTCAGTGTCCCCACATTCTGCCGATCTGTGCCCCCACATTCTGCTGGTCTGAGTCCAACATTCTGCTGGTCTGGATCCCACATTCTGCTGGTCTGAGTCCCCACATTCAGCTGGTCTGAATCCCCACATTCTGCTCGTCTGAGTCCCCACATTCAGCTGGTCTGAGTCCCCGCATTTTGCTTGCCTGAGTCCCCACATTTTGCTGGTCTGAGTCTCCACATTCAGCTGGTCTGAGTCCCCACATTCTGCTGGTCTGAGTCCAATATTCTGCAGGTTTGAGCCCCCACATTCTGCTGGTCTGAGTCCCCACATTCTGCTGGTCTGAGTCCTATATTCTACAGGTTTGAGTCCCCACATTCTGCTGGTCTGTTCCCCACATTCTGCTGGTCTGAGTCCCCACATTTTGATACTCTGAGTCCCCACATTCTGCTGGTCTGAGTCCCCACATTCTGCTGGTCTGAGTCCCCACATTCTGCTGGTCTGAGTCTCCACATTTTGCTGGTCTGAGTCCCCACATTCTGCTGGTCTGAGTCACCACATTCTGCTGGTCTGTGTCCCCACATTCTGCTGGTCTGAGTCCCCACATTCCGCTGGTCTGAGTCACCACATTCTGCGGGTCTGAGTCCCCTCATTTTGCTGGTCTGAGTCCCCACATTCAGCTGGTCTGAGTCCGCACATTCTGCTGGTCTGAGTCCCCACATTCTGCTGGTCTTAGTCCCCACATTTTGCTGGTCTGAGTCCCCACATTCTGCTGTTCTCAGTCCCCACATTTTGCTGGTCTGAGTCACCAAATTCTGCTGGTCTAGGTCCGCACATTTTGATGCTCTTTGTCCCCACATTCTGCTGGTCTGATTCCCCACATTCTGCTGGTCTGAGTCCCCACATTCTGCTGGTCTGAGTCCCCACATTTTGCTGGTCTGAGTGCCCACATTCCGCTGGTCGTGGTCACCACATTTTGATGCTCTGTGTCCCCACATTCTGCTGGTCTGTGCCCACACATTCTGCTGGTCTGAGTCCCAAATTCTGCTGGTCTGGATGCCACATTCTGCTGGTCTGAGTCCAAATTTCTGCTGGTCTGAGACCCATATTCTGCTGGTCTGAATCCCCACATTCTGCTGGTCTGAGCCCCACATTCGGCTGGTCTGAGTCCCCAAAATCTGCTGGTCTGAGTCACCACATTCTGCTGCTCTGGGTCCCCACATTCTGCTGGTCTGAGTCCAATATTCTACAGGTTTGAGTCCCCACATTCTGCTGGTCTGAGCCCCACATTTGTCTGGTCTGAGTCCCCACATTTTGATGCTCTGAGTCCCCACATTCTGCTGGTCTGAGTCCCCATATTCTGCTGGACTGAGTCCCCACATTCTGCTGGTCTGAGTCTCCACATTTTGCTGGTCTGAGTCCCCAAATTCTGCTGGTCTGAGTCACCATATTCTGCTGGTCTGAGTCCCCACATTCTGCTGGTCTGAGTCCCCACATTCTGCTGGTCTGAGTCCCAACATTTGATGCTCTGTGTCCCCAAATTCTGCTGCTGTGAGCCCCACATTCTGCTGGTCTGAGTCACCACATTCTGCTGGTCTGAGTCCCCACATACTGCTGGTCTGAGTCCCCACATTCTGCTGGTCTGACTCCCCACATTTTGCTGGTCTGAGTCCCCACATTCGGCTGGTCTGACTCACCAAATTCTGCAGGTCTGTGTCCCCACATTCTGCTGGTCTTGGTCCCCAAATTTTGCTGGTCTGATTCCCCACATTCTGCTGGTCTGAGTCACCACATTCTGCTGGTCTGAATCCCCTCATTCTGCTAGCCTGAGTCCCCACATTTTGGTAGCCTGAGTCCCATAATTCTGCTGGTCTGAGTCTCCATATTCTGCTGGTCTGAGTCACCAAATTCTGCTGGTCTAGGTCCCCACATTTTGATGCTCTGTGTCCCCACATTCTGCTGGTCTGAGTCCCCACATTTTGCTGGTCTGAGTCACCACATTCAGCTGTTCTGAGTCCCCACATTTTGCTGGCCAGAGTCCCCACATTTTGCTGGTCTGAGTCCCCACATTCTGCCGGTCTGTGCCCCCACATTCTGCTGGTCTGAGTCCAATATTCTGCTGGTTTGAGCCCCCACATTCTGCTGGTCTGAGTCCCCACATTCTGCTGGTCTGAGTCCAATATTCTACTGGTTTGAGTCCCCACATTCTGCTGGTCTGAGCCCCACATTCTGCTGGTCTGGGTCCCCACATTTTGATGCTCTGTGTCCCCACATTCTGCTGGTCTGAGTCCCCACAGTCTCCTGGTCTGAGTCCCCACATTCTGCTGGTCTGAGTCTCCACATTTTTCTGGTCTGAGTCCCCACATTCTGCTGGTCTGAGTCCCCACATTCTGCTGGTGTGAGTCCCCACATTCTGCTGGTCTGAGTCCCCACATTCTGCTGGTCTGAGTCCCAACATTTGATGCTCTGTGTCCCCCAATTCTGCTGCTGTGAGCCCCACATTCTGCTGGTCTAAGTCACCACGTTCTGCTGGTCTGAGTCCAATATTCTGCAGGTTTGAGCCCCCACATTCTGCTGGTCTGAGTCCCCACATTCTGCTGGTCTGAGTCCCCACATTCAGCTGGTCTGAGTCCACACATTTGCCGGTCTGAGTCCCCACATTTCGCTGGTCTATGTCCCCACATTCAGCAGGCCTGAGTCCCCACAGTTTGCTGGTCTGAGTCCCCACATTCAGCTGGTCTGAGTCCCCACATTCTGCTGGTCTGAGTCACCACATTCTGCTGGTCTGAGTCCCCACATTCAGCTGGTCTGAGTAACCCACATTTTGCTGGTCTGAGTCCCCACATTTTGCAGGCCTGAGTCCCCACATTTTGCTGGTCTGAGTCCCCACATTCAGCTGGTCTGAGTCCCCACATTTTGCTGGCCTGAGTCCCCACATTTTGCTGGTCTGAGTCCCCACATTCAGCTGGTCTGAGTCCACACATTCTGCTGGTCTGAGTCCCCACATTCAGCTGGTCTGAGTCCCACATTCTGCTGGTCTGAGTCTCCACATTTTGCTGGTCTGATTCCCCTCATTGTGCTGGTCTGAGTCCCCACATTCTGCTGGTCTGACTCGCCACATTTTGCTGGTCTGAGTCCCCACATTCGGCTGGTCTGAGTCACCAAATTCTTCTCGTCTGTGTCCCCACATTCTGCTGGTCTTGGTCCCCACATTTTGATGCTCTGAGTCCCCACATTCTGCTGGTCTGAGTCCCCACATTCTGCTGGTCTGAGTCCCCACATTCTGCTGGTCTGAGTCTCCACATTTTGCTGGTCTGAGTCCCCACATTCTGCTGGTCTGAGTCAACAAATTCTGCTGGTCTGAGTCCCCGCATTCTGCTAATCTGAGTCCCCACATTTTGCTAGTCTGAGTACCCACATTCTGCTGGTCTCATTCTCCATATTCTGCTGGTCTGAGTCACCAAATTCTGCTGGTCTAGGTCCCCACATTTTGATGCTCTGTGTCCCCACATTCTGCTGGTCTGAGTCCCCACATTCTGCTGGTCTGAGTCCCCACATTCTGCTGGTCTGAGTCCCCACATTTTGCTGGTCTGAGTCCCCACATTCCGCTGGTCGTGGTCCCCACATTTTGATGCTCTGTGTCCCCACATTCTGCTGGTCTGTGCCCCCACATTCTGCTGGTCTGAGTCCCACATTCTGGTGGTCTGGATCCCACATTCTGCTGGTCTGAGTCCAACTTTATGCTGGTCTGAGACCCACATTCTGCTGGTCTGAATCCCCACATTCTGCTGGTCTGAGTCCCCATGTTTTGCTGGTCTGAGTCCCCACATTTCGCTGGTTTGACTCCCAAAATTCTGCTGGTCTGAGTCCAATATTCTGCAGGTCTGAGCCCCCACATTCTGCTGGTCTGAGGCCCCACATTCTGCTGGTCTGAGTCACCACATTCTGCTGGTCTGAGTCCCCACATTCAGCTGGTCTGAGTCCCCACATTTTGCTGGTCTGAGTCCCCACATTTTGCTGTTCTGTGTCACCACATTCTGCCGGTCTGAGTCCCCACATTTTGCTGGCCTGAGCCCCCACATTCTGCTGGTCTGAGTCCCCACATTCTGCTGGTCTGAGTCACCACATTCTGCTGGTCTAAGTCCCCACATTCAGCTGGTCAGAGTAACCCAATTTTTGCTGGTCTGAGTCCCCACATTTTGCAGGCCTGAGGCCCCACATTTTGCTGGTCTGTGACCCCACATTCAGCTGGTCGTGGTCACCACATTTTGATGCTCAGTGTCCCCACATTCTGCCGGTCTGTGCCCCCACATTCTGCTGGTCTGAGTCCAACATTCTGCTGGTCTGGATCCCACATTCTGCTGGTCTGAGTCCCCACATTCAGCTGGTCTGAATCCCCACATTCTGCTCGTCTGAGTCCCCACATTCAGCTGGTCTGAGTCCCCGCATTTGGCTTGCCTGAGTCCCCACATTTTGCTGGTCTGAGTCCCCACATTCAGCTGGTCTGAGTCCCCACATTCTGCTGGTCTGAGTCCAATATTCTGCAGGTTTGAGCCCCCACATTCTGCTAGTCTGAGTCCCCACATTCTGCGGGTCTGAGTCCCCACATTTTGATACTCTGAGTCCCCACATTCTGCTGGTCTGAGTCCCCACATTCTGCTGGTCTGAGTCCCCACATTCTGCTGGTCTGAGTCTCCACATTTTGCTGGTCTGAGTCCCCACATTCTGCTGGTCTGAGTCACCACATTCTGCTGGTCTGTGTCCCCACATTCTGCTGGTCTGAGTCCCCACATTCTGCTGGTCTGAGTCACCACATTCTGCGGGTCTGAGTCCCCTCATTTTGCTGGTCTGAGTCCCCACATTCAGCTGGTCTGAGTCCGCACATTCTGCTGGTCTGAGTCCCCACATTCTGCTGGTCTTAGTCCCCACATTTTGCTGGTCTGAGTCCCCACATTCTGCTGTTCTCAGTCCCCACATTTTGCTGGTCTGAGTCACCAAATTCTGCTGGTCTAGGTCCGCACATTTTGATGCTCTGTGTCCCCACATTCTGCTGGTCTGATTCCCCACATTCTGCTGGTCTGAGTCCCCACATTCTGCTGGTCTGAGTCCCCACATTTTGCTGGTCTGAGTGCCCACATTCCGCTGGTCGTGGTCACCACATTTTGATGCTCTGTGTCCCCACATTCTGCTGGTCTGTGCCCACACATTCTGCTGGTCTGAGTCCCAAATTCTGCTGGTCTGGATGCCACATTCTGCTGGTCTGAGTCCAACTTTCTGCTGGTCTCAGACCCACATTCTGCTGGTCTGAATCCCCACATTCTGCTGGTCTGAGCCGTACATTCGGCTGGTCTGAGTCCCCACAATCTGCTGGTCTGAGTCACCACATTCTGCTGCTCTGGGTCCCCACATTCTGCTGGTCTGAGTCCAATATTCTACAGGTTTGAGTCCCCACATTCTGCTGGTCTGAGCCCCACATTTGGCTGGTCTGAGTCCCCACATTTTGATGCTCTGAGTCCCCACATTCTGCTGGTCTGAGTCCCCATATTCTGCTGGACTGAGTCCCCACATTCTGCTGGTCTGAGTCTCCACATTTTGCTGGTCTGAGTCCCCACATTCTGCTGGTCTGAGTCACCATATTCTGCTGGTCTGAGTCCCCACATTCTGCTGGTCTGAGTCCCCACATTCTGCTGGTCTGAGTCCCAACATTTGATGCTCTGTGTCCCCAAATTCTGCTGCTGTGAGCCCCACATTCTGCTGGTCTGTGTCACCACATTCTGCCGGTCTGAGTCCCCACATTTTGCTGGCCTGAGCCCCCACATTCTGCTGGTCTGAGTCCCCACATTCTGCTGGTCTGAGTCACCACATTCTGCTGGTCTAAGTCCCCACATTCAGCTGGTCAGAGTAACCCAATTTTTGCTGGTCTGAGTCCCCACATTTTGCAGGCCCGAGGCCCCACATTTTGCTGGTCTGAGACCCCTCATTCAGCTGGTCGTGGTCACCACATTTTGATGCTCAGTGTCCCCACATTCTGCCGTTCTGTGCCCCCACATTCTGCTGGTCTGAGTCCAACATTCTGCTGGTCTGGATCCCACATTCTGCTGGTCTGAGTCCCCACATTCAGCTGGTCTGAATCCCCACATTCTGCTCGTCTGAGTCCCCACATTCAGCTGGTCTGAGTCCCCGCATTTGGCTTGCCTGAGTCCCCACATTTTGCTGGTCTGAGTCCCCACATTCAGCTGGTCTGAGTCCCCACATTCTGCTGGTCTGAGTCCAATATTCTGCAGGTTTGAGCCCCCACATTCTGCTGGTCTGAGTCCCCACATTCTGCTGGTCTGAGTCCCCACATTTTGATACTCTGAGTCCCCACATTCTGCTGGTCTGAGTCCCCACATTCTGCTGGTCTGAGTCCCCACATTCTGCTGGTCTGAGTCTCCACATTTTGCTGGTCTGAGTCCCCACATTCTGCTGGTCTGAGTCACCACATTCTGCTGGTCTGTGTCCCCACATTCTGCTGGTCTGAGTCCCCACATTCTGCTGGTCTGAGTCACCACATTCTGCGGGTCTGAGTCCCCTCATTTTGCTGGTCTGAGTCCCCACATTCAGCTGGTCTGAGTCCGCACATTCTGCTGGTCTGAGTCCCCACATTCTGCTGGTCTTAGTCCCCACATTTTGCTGGTCTGAGTCCCCACATTCTGCTGTTCTCAGTCCCCACATTTTGCTGGTCTGAGTCACCAAATTCTGCTGGTCTAGGTCCGCACATTTTGATGCTCTGTGTCCCCACATTCTGCTAGTCTGATTCCCCACATTCTGCTGGTCTGAGTCCCCACATTCTGCTGGTCTGAGTCCCCACATTTTGCTGGTCTGAGTGCCCACATTCCGCTGGTCGTGGTCACCACATTTTGATGCTCTGTGTCCCCACATTCTGCTGGTCTGTGCCGACACATTCTGCTGGTCTGAGTCCCAAATTCTGCTGGTCTGGATGCCACATTCTGCTGGTCTGAGTCCAACTTTCTGCTGGTCTCAGACCCACATTCTGCTGGTCTGAATCCCCACATTCTGCTGGTCTGAGCCCCACATTCGGCTGGTCTGAGTCCCCACAATCTGCTGGTCTGAGTCACCACATTCTGCTGCTCTGGGTCCCCACATTCTGCTGGTCTGAGTCCAATATTCTACAGGTTTGAGTCCCCACATTCTGCTGGTCTGAGCCCCACATTTGGCTGGTCTGAGTCCCCACATTTTGATGCTCTGAGTCCCCACATTCTGCTGGTCTGAGTCCCCATATTCTGCTGGACTGAGTCCCCACATTCTGCTGGTCTGAGTCTCCACATTTTGCTGGTCTGAGTCCCCACATTCTGCTGGTCTGAGTCACCATATTCTGCTGGTCTGAGTCCCCACATTCTGCTGGTCTGAGTCCCCACATTTTGCTGGTCTGAGTCCCAACATTTGATGCTCTGTGTCCCCAAATTCTGCTGCTGTGAGCCCCACATTCTGCTGGTCTGTGTCACCACATTCTGCCGGTCTGAGTCCCCACATTTTGCTGGCCTGAGCCCCCACATTCTGCTGGTCTGAGTCCCCACATTCTGCTGGTCTGAGTCACCACATTCTGCTGGTCTAAGTCCCCACATTCAGCTGGTCAGAGTAACCCAATTTTTGCTGGTCTGAGTCCCCACATTTTGCAGGCCCGAGGCCCCACATTTTGCTGGTCTGAGACCCCTCATTCAGCTGGTCGTGGTCACCACATTTTGATGCTCAGTGTCCCCACATTCTGCCGTTCTGTGCCCCCACATTCTGCTGGTCTGAGTCCAACATTCTGCTGGTCTGGATCCCACATTCTGCTGGTCTGAGTCCCCACATTCAGCTGGTCTGAATCCCCACATTCTGCTCGTCTGAGTCCCCACATTCAGCTGGTCTGAGTCCCCGCATTTGGCTTGCCTGAGTCCCCACATTTTGCTGGTCTGAGTCCCCACATTCAGCTGGTCTGAGTCCCCACATTCTGCTGGTCTGAGTCCAATATTCTGCAGGTTTGAGCCCCCACATTCTGCTGGTCTGAGTCCCCACATTCTGCTGGTCTGAGTCCCCACATTTTGATACTCTGAGTCCCCACATTCTGCTGGTCTGAGTCCCTTCATTCTGCTGGTCTGAGTCCCCACATTCTGCTGGTCTGAGTCTCCACATTTTGCTGGTCTGAGTCCCCACATTCTGCTGGTCTGAGTCACCACATTCTGCTGGTCTGTGTCCCCACATTCTGCTGGTCTGAGTCCCCACATTCTGCTGGTCTGAGTCACCACATTCTGCGGGTCTGAGTCCCCTCATTTTGCTGGTCTGAGTCCCCACATTCAGCTGGTCTGAGTCCGCACATTCTGCTGGTCTGAGTCCCCACATTCTGCTGGTCTTAGTCCCCACATTTTGCTGGTCTGAGTCCCCACATTCTGCTGTTCTCAGTCCCCACATTTTGCTGGTCTGAGTCACCAAATTCTGCTGGTCTAGGTCCGCACATTTTGATGCTCTGTGTCCCCACATTCTGCTAGTCTGATTCCCCACATTCTGCTGGTCTGAGTCCCCACATTCTGCTGGTCTGAGTCCCCACATTTTGCTGGTCTTTGTGCCCACATTCCGCTGGTCGTGGTCACCACATTTTGATGCTCTGTGTCCCCACATTCTGCTGGTCTGTGCCGACACATTCTGCTGGTCTGAGTCCCAAATTCTGCTGGTCTGGATGCCACATTCTGCTGGTCTGAGTCCAACTTTCTGCTGGTCTCAGACCCACATTCTGCTGGTCTGAATCCCCACATTCTGCTGGTCTGAGCCCCACATTCGGCTGGTCTGAGTCCCCACAATCTGCTGGTCTGAGTCACCACATTCTGCTGCTCTGGGTCCCCACATTCTGCTGGTCTGAGTCCAATATTCTACAGGTTTGAGTCCCCACATTCTGCTGGTCTGAGCCCCACATTTGGCTGGTCTGAGTCCCCACATTTTGATGCTCTGAGTCCCCACATTCTGCTGGTCTGAGTCCCCATATTCTGCTGGACTGAGTCCCCACATTCTGCTGGTCTGAGTCTCCACATTTTGCTGGTCTGAGTCCCCACATTCTGCTGGTCTGAGTCACCATATTCTGCTGGTCTGAGTCCCCACATTCTGCTGGTCTGAGTCCCCACATTCTGCTGGTCTGAGTCCCAACATTTGATGCTCTGTGTCCCCAAATTCTGCTGCTGTGAGCCCCACATTCTGCTGGTCTGTGTCACCACATTCTGCCGGTCTGAGTCCCCACATTTTGCTGGCCTGAGCCCCCACATTCTGCTGGTCTGAGTCCCCACATTCTGCTGGTCTGAGTCACCACATTCTGCTGGTCTAAGTCCCCACATTCAGCTGGTCAGAGTAACCCAATTTTTGCTGGTCTGAGTCCCCACATTTGGCAGGCCTGTGGCCCCACATTTTGCTGGTCTGAGACCCCACATTCAGCTGGTCGTGGTCACCACATTTTGATGCTCAGTGTCCCCACATTCTGCCGGTCTGTGCCCCCACATTCTGCTGGTCTGAGTCCAACATTCTGCTGGTCTGGATCCCACATTCTGCTGGTCTGAGTCCCCACATTCAGCTGGTCTGAATCCCCACATTCTGCTCGTCTGAGTCCCCACATTCAGCTGGTCTGAGTCCCCGCATTTTGCTTGCCTGAGTCCCCACATTTTGCTGGTCTGAGTCCCCACATTCAGCTGGTCTGAGTCCCCACATTCTGCTGGTCTGAGTCCAATATTCTGCAGGTTTGAGCCCCCACATTCTGCTGGTCTGAGTCCCCACATTCTGCTGGTCTGAGTCCAATATTCTACAGGTTTGAGTCCCCACATTCTGCTGGTCTGTTCCCCACATTCTGCTGGTCTGAGTCCCCACATTTTGATACTCTGAGTCCCCACATTCTGCTGGTCTGAGTCCCCACATTCTGCTGGTCTGAGTCCCCACATTCTGCAGGTCTGAGTCTCCACATTTTGCTGGTCTGAGTCCCCACATTCTGCTGGTCTGAGTCACCACATTCTGCTGGTCTGTGTCCCCACATTCTGCTGGTCTGAGTCCCCACATTCTGCTGGTCTGAGTCACCACATTCTGCGGGTCTGAGTCCCCTCATTTTGCTGGTCTGAGTCCCCACATTCAGCTGGTCTGAGTCCGCACATTCTGCTGGTCTGAGACCCCACATTCTGCTGGTCTTAGTCCCCACATTTTGCTGGTCTGAGTCCCCACATTCTGCTGTTCTCAGTCCCCACATTTTGCTGGTCTGAGTCACCAAATTCTGCTGGTCTGAGTCACCATATTCTGCTGGTCTGAGTCCCCACATTCTGCTGGTCTGAGTCCCCACATTCTGCTGGTCTGAGTCCCAACATTTGATGCTCTGTGTCCCCAAATTCTGCTGCTGTGAGCCCCACATTCTGCTGGTCTGAGTCACCACATTCTGCTGGTCTGAGTCCCCACATACTGCTGGTCTGAGTCCCCACATTCTGCTGGTCTGCCCCACATTTTTGGTAGCCTGAGTCCCCAAATCTGCTGGTCTGAGTCTCCATATTTCTGCTGGTCTGAGTCACCCAAATTCTGCTGGTCTAGGTCCCACATTTTTGATGCTCTGTGTCCCCCACATTCTGCTGGTCTGATTCCCCACATTCTGCTGGTCTGAGTCCCCACATTCCTGCTGGTCTGAGTCCCCCACATTTTTGCTGGTCTGAGTCCCCCACATTCAGCTGGTCTGAGTCCCCACATTTTTGCTGGCCAGAGTCCCCCACATTCTGCTGGTCTTAGTTCCCCCACATTTTTGCTGGTCTGAGTCCCCCCACATTCTGCTGTTCTCAGTCCCCACATTTTTGCTGGTCTGAGTCACCCAAATTCTGCTGGTCTAGGTCCGCACATTTTTTGATGCTCTGTGTCCCCCCACATTCTGCTGGTCTGATTCCCCACATTTCTGCTGGTCTGAGTCCCCCACATTCTGCTGGTCTGAGTCCCCACATTTTGCTGGTCTGAGTGCCCACATTTCCGCTGGTCGTGGGGCACCACATTTTTGATGCCTCTGTGTCCCCCACATTCTGCTGGTCTGTGCCCCACACATTCCTGCTGGTCTGAGTCCCCCAAATTCTGCTGGTCTGGATGCCACATTCTGCTGGTCCTGAGTCCAACTTTCTGCTGGTCTCAGACCCCACATTCTGCTGGGTCTGAATCCCCACATTCTGCTGGTCTGAGGCCCCCACATTCGGCTGGTCTGAGTCCCCCACAATCTGCTGGTCTGAGTCACCACATTCTGCTGCTCTGGGTCCCCACATTCTGCTGGTCTTAGTCCAATATTCTACAGGTTTTGAGTCCCCACATTCTGCTGGTCTGAGCCCCACATTTGGCTGGGTCTGAGGTCCCCCCACATTCTGCTGGTCTGAGTCCCCATATTCTGCTGGGACTGAGTCCCCCACATTCTGCTGGTCTGAGTCTCCACATTTTGCTGGTCTGAGTCCCCAAATTCTGCTGGGTCTGAGTCCACCATATTTCTGCTGGTCTGAGTCCCCACATTTCTGCTGGTTCTGAGTCCCCCCACATTCTGCCTGGTCTGAGTCCCCAACATTTTGATGCTCTGTGTCCCCCAAATTCTGCTGCTGTGAGCCCCCACATTCTGCTGGTCTGTGTCACCACATTTCTGCCGGTCTGAGTCCCCCACATTTTGCTGGCCTGAGCCCCCCACATTCTGCTGGTCTGAGTCACCACATTCTTGCTGGTCTAAGTCCCCCACATTCAGCTTGGTCCAGAGTAACCCAATTTTTTGCTGGTCTGAGTCCCCCACATTTTTGCAGGGCCCGAGGCCCCCCACATTTTGCTGGTCTGAGACCCCCACATTCAGCTGGTCGTGGGTCACCACATTTTGGATGCTCAGTGTCCCCCAACATTCTGCCGGTCTGTGCCCCCCACATTTCTGCTGGTCTGAGTCCAACATTCTTGCTGGTCTGGATCCCACATTCAGCTGGTCTGAATCCCCACATTCTGCTCGTCTGAGTCCCCCACATTCAGCTGGTCTGAGTCCCCCGCATTTTGCTTGCCTGAGTCCCCCAACATTTTGCAGGTCTGAGTCCCCACATTCAGCTGGTCTGAGTCCCCCACATTTCTGCTGGTCTGAGTCCAATATTCTGCAGGTTTTGAGCCCCCCACATTCTGCTGGTCTGAATTCCCCACATTCTGCTGGGTCTGAGGTCCCAATTATTCTACAGGTTTTGAGTCCCCCACCATTCTGCTGGTCTGTTCCCCACATTCTGCTGGTCTGAGTCCCCACATTTTGATACTCTGAGTCCCCCCACATTCTGCCTGGTCTGAGTCCCCCACATTCTGCTGGTCTGAGTCCCCCACATTCTGCTGGTCTGAGTCTCCACATTTTTGCTGGTCTGAGTCCCCCACATTCTGCTGGTCTGAGTCACCACATTCTGCTGGTCTGTGGTCCCCCACATTCCTGCTGGTCTGAGTCCCCCACATTCTGCTGGTCTGAGTCACCACATTCTGCGGGTCCTGAGGTCCCCTCATTTTGCTGGTCTGAGTCCCCACATTCAGCTGGTCTGAGTCCGCACATTCTGCTGGTCTGAGACCCCCACATTCTGCTGGTCCTTAATCCCCACATTTTGCTGGTCTGAGTCCCCACATTCTGCTGTTTCTCAGTCCCCCCACATTTTGCTGGTCTGAGTCACCAAATTCTGCTGGTCTAGGGTCCGCACATTTTGATGCTCTGTGTCCCCCACATTCTGCTGGTCTGATTCCCCACATTCTGCTGGTCTGAGTCCCCCACATTCTGCTGGTCTGAGTCCCCCACATTTTGCTGGTCTGAGTGCCCACATTCCGCTGGTCGTGGTCACCACATTTTTGATGCTCTGTGTCCCCACATTTCCTGCTGGTCTGTGCCCCACACATTCTGCTGGTTTGAGTCCCAAAATTCTGCTGGTCTGGATGCCCACATGCTGCTGGTCTGAGTCCCAACTTTCTGCTGGTCCTGAGACCCACATTCTGCTGGTCTGAATCCCCACATTCTGCTGGTCTGAGGCCCCACATTCGGCTGGTCTGAGTCCCCCACAATCTGCTGGTCTGAGTCACCACATTCTGCTGCTCTGGGTCCCCACATTCTGCTGGTCTGAGTCCCAATATTCTACAGGTTTGAGGTCCCCCACGTTCTGCTGGTCTGAGCCCCCACATTTGGCTGGTCTGAGTCCCCCACATTTTTGATGCTCCACATTTGGCTGGTCTGAGTCCCCACATTTTGATGCTCTGAGTCCCACATTCTGCTGGTCTGAGTCCCCATATTTCTGCTGGACTGAGTCCCCACATTCTGCTGGTCTGAGTCTCCACATTTTGCTGGTCTGAGTCCCCAAATTCTGCTGGTCTGAGTCACCATATTCTGCTGGTCTGAGTCCCCACATTCTGCTGGTCTGAGTCCCCACATTCTGCTGGTCTGAGTCCCAACATTTTGATGCTCTGTGTCCCCAAATTCTGCTGCTGTTGAGCCCCACATTCTGCTGGTCTGAGTCACCACATTCTGCTGGTCTGAGTCCCCACATACTGCTGGTCTGAGTCCCCCACATTCTGCTGGTCTGACTCCCCACATTTTGCTGGTCTGAGTCCCCACATTCGGCTGGTCTGACTCACCAAATTCTTCAGGTCTGTGTCCCCACATTCTGCTGGTCTTGGTCCCCACATTTTGCTGGTCTGATTCCCACATTCTGCAGGTCTGAGTCACCACATTCTGCTGGTCTGAATCCCCTCATTCTGCTAGCCTGAGTCCCCACATTTTGGTAGCCTGAGTCCCCATATCTGCTGGTCTGAGTCTCCATATTCTGCTGGTCTGAGTCACCAAATTCTGCAGGTCTAGGTCCCCACATTTTGATGCTCTGTGTCCCCACATTCTGCTGGTCTGATTCCCCACATTCTGCTGGTCTGAGTCCCCACATTTTGCTGGTCTGAGTCCCCACATTCAGCTGGTCTGAGTCCCCACATTCTGCTGCTCTGAGTCCAATATTCTGCTGGTTTGAGCCCCCACATTCTGCTGGTCTGAGTCCCCACATTCTGCTGGTCTGAGTCCAATATTCTACTGGTTTGAGTCCGCACATTCTGCTGGTCTGAGCCCCACATTTCTGCTGGTCTGAGTCCCCACATTTTGATGCTCTGAGTCCCCACATTCTGCTGGTCTGAGTCCCCACTAGTCTCCTGGTCTGAGTCCCCACATTCTGCTGGTCTGTGTCTCCACATTTTTCTGGTCTGAGTCCCCACATTCTGCTGGTCTGAGTCCCCACTATTCTGCTGGTGTGAGTCCCCACATTCTGCTGGTGTGAGTCCCCACATTCTGCTGGTCTGAGTCCCAACATTTGATGCTCTGTGTCCCCCCAATTCTGCTGCTGTGAGCCCCACATTCTGCTGGTCTGAGTCACCACATTCTGCTGGTCTGAGTCCAATATTCTGCAGGTTTGAGCCCCCACATTCTGCTGGTCTGAGTCCCCACATTCTGCTGGTCTGAGTCCCCACATTCAGCTGGTCTGAGTCCACACATTTGCCGGTCTGAGTCCCCACATTTCGCTGGTCTATGTCCCCACATTCAGCAGCGCCTGAGTCCCCACAGTTTGCTGGTCTGAGTCCCCACATTCAGCTGGTCTGAGTCCCCCACATTCTGCTGGGTCTGAGTCACCACATTCTGCTGGTCTGAGTCCCCATATTCAGTGGTCTGAGTAACCCACATTTTGCTGGTCTGAGTCCCCACATTTTGCAGGCCTGAGTCCCCACATTTTGCTCGTCTGAGTCCCCACATTCAGCTGGTCTGAGTCCCCACATTTTGCTGGCCTGAGTCCCCACATTTTGCTGGTCTGAGTCCCCACATTCAGCTGGTCTGAGTCCCCACATTCTGCTGGTCTGAGTCCAATATTCTGCAGGTTTGAGCCCCCACATTCTGCTGGTCTGAGTCCCCACATTCTCGTGGTCTGAGTCCCCATATTCTGCTGGCTGAGTCCCCACATTCTGCTGGTCTGAGTCTCCACATTTTGCTGGTCTGATTCCCCTCATTGTGCTGGTCTGAGTCCCCACATTCTGCTGGTCTGACTCGCCACATTTTTTGCTGGTCTGAGTCTCCACATTCGGCTGGTCTGAGTCACCAAATTCTTCTCGTCTGTGGTCCCCACATTCTGCTGGTCTTGGTCCCCACATTTTGATGCTCTGAGTCCCCCCCACATTCTGCTGGTCTGAGTCCCCACATTCTGCTGGTCTGAGTCCCCACATTCTGCTGGTCTGAGTCTCCACATTTTGCTGGTCTGAGTCCCCACATTCTGCTGGTCTGAGTCACCAAAATTCTGCTGGTCTGAGTCCCCACATTCTGCTAATCTGAGTCCCCACATTTTGCTAGTCTGAGTACCCACATTCTGCTGGTCTGATTCTCCATATTCTGCTGGTCAGAGTCACCAAATTCTGCTGGTCTAGGTCCCCACATTTTGATGCTCTGTGTCCCCACATTCTGCTGGTCTGAGTCCCCACATTCTGCTGGTCTGAGTCCCCCACATTCTGCTGGTCTGAGTCCCCACATTTTGCTGGTCTGAGTCCCCACATTCCGCTGGTCGTGGTCCCCACATTTTGATGCTCTGTGTCCCCACATTCTGCTGGTCTGTGCCCCCACATTCTGCTGGTCTGAGTCCCACATTCTGGTGGTCTGGATCCCACATTCTGCTGGTCTGAGTCCAACTTCTGCTGGTCTGAGACCCACATTCTGCTGGTCTGAATCCCCCGCATTCTGCTGGTCTGAGTCCCCATGTTTTTGCTGGTCTGAGTCCCCACATTTCGCTGGTTTGACTCCCAAAATTCTGCTGGTCTGAGTCCCCACATTCTGCTGGTCTTGAGGCCCCACATTCTGCTGGTCTGAGTCACCACATTCTGCTGGTCTGAGTCCCCACATTCAGCTGGTCTGAGTCCCCACATTTTGCTGGTCGAGTCCCCACATTTTGCTGTTCGGTGTCACCACATTCTGCCGGTCTGAGTCCCCACATTTTTGCTGGCCTGAGCCCCACATTCTGCTGGTCTGAGTCCCCACATTCTGATGGTCTGAGTCACCACATTCTGCTGGTCTGAGTCCCCACATTCAGCTGGTCAGAGTAACCCACTTTTTGCTGGTCTGAGTCCCCACATTTTGCAGGCCTGAGGCCCCACATTTTGCTGGTCTGAGACCCCACATTCAGCTGGTCTGAGTCCCCAAATTCTGCTGGTCAGAGTTCCCACATTCAGCTGGACTGTGTCCCCACATTTTGCTGGTCTGAGTCCCCCACATTCAGCTGGTCTGAGTCCCCACATTTTGCTGGCCTGTGTCCCCACATTTTGCTGGCCTGAGTCACCATATTCAGCTGGTCTGAGTCCAATATTCTGCAGGTTTGAGCCCCGACATTCTGCTGGTCTGAGTCCAATATTCTACTGGTTTGAGTCCCCACATTCTGCTGGTCAGAGCCCCACATTCTGCTGGTCTGAGTCCCCACATTTTGATGCTCTGAGTCCCCACATTCTGCTGGTCTGAGTCTCCACATTCTGCTGGTCTGAGTCACCACATTCTGCTGGTCAGAGTCCCCACATTCAGCTGGTCTGAGTCCCCACATTCTGCTGGTCTGAGTCCCCACGTTCTGCTGGTCTGAGTCCCAACATTTGATGCTCTGTGTCCCCAAATTCTGCTGCTGTGAGCCCCACATTCTGCTGGTCTGAGTCACCACATTCTGCTGGTCTGAGTCCCCACATTCTGCTGGTCTGAGTCCCCACATTCTGCTGGTCGGACTCCCCACATTTTGCTGGTCTGAGTCCCCACATTCGGCTGGTCTGAGTCGCAACATTCTGCTGGTCTGTGTCCCCACATTCTGCTGGTCTTGGTCCCCAAATGTTGATGCTCTGAGTCCCCCACATTCTGCTGGTCTGAGTCCCCACATTCTGCTGGTCTGAGTCCGCCCATTCTGCTGGTCTGAGTCTCCACATTTTGCTGGTCAGAGTCCCCACATTCTGCTGGTCTGAGTCTCCACATTCTGCTGGTCTGAATCCCCACATTCTGCTAGTCTGAGTCCCCACATTTTGCTAGTCTGAGTCCCCACATTCTGCTGGTCTGAGTCTCCATATTCTGCTGGTCTGAGTCACCAAATTCTGCTGGTCTAGGTCCCCCACATTTTGATGCTCTGTGTCCCCAATTTCTTCTGGTCTGAGTCCCCACATTCTGCTGGTCTGAGTCCCCACATTCTGCTGGTCTGAGTCCCCACATTTTGCTGGTCTGAGTCCCCACATTCCGCTGGTCGTGGTCACCACATTTTGACGCTCAGTGTCCCCACATTCTGCCGGTCTGTGCCCCCACATTCTGCTGGTCTGAGTCCCACATTCTGCTGGTCTGCATCCCACATTCTGCTGGTCTGAGTCCAACTTTCTGCTGGTCTGAGACCCACTTTCTGCTGGTCTGAGTCCCCACATTCTGCTGGTCTGAGTCACCATGTTCTGGTGGTCTGAGTCCACACATTTTGCTGGTCGTAAACCCACATTTTGCTCTTCTGAGTCCTACAATCTGCTGTTCTGATCCCCCAAATTATGCTAGTCTGAGGCCCACAATTTGCTGCTTTGAGCCGTCATTTTCTGCTGATCTGTGTCACCAATTTCTGCTGGTCTGACGCCCACATTCTGCTGGTCTGAATCCCCACATTCAGCTGATCTGAGTCCCCACATTTTGCTGGTCTGAGTCCCCACATTTTGCTGGCCTGAGTCCCCACATTTTGCTGGTCTGAGTCCCCACATTCAGCTGGTCTGAGTCCCCACATTCTGCTGGTCTGAGTCCCAAAATTCTGCTGGTCTGTGTTCAATATTCTACTGGTTTGAGTCCCCACATTCTGCTGTTCAGAGCCCCACATTCTGCTGGTCTGAGTCCCCACATTTTGATCCTCTGAGTCCCCACATTCTGCTGGTCTGAGTCCCCACATTCTGCTGGTCTGAGTCCCCACATTCTGCTGGTCTGAGTCACCACATTCTGCTGGTCAGAGTCCCCACATTCAGCTGGTCTGAGTCCCCACATTTTGCTGGTCTGAGTCCCCTCATTTTGCTGTTCGGTGTCACCACATTCTGCCGGTCTGAGTCCCCACATTTTGCTGGCCTGAGCCCCCACATTCTGCTGGTCTGAGTCCCCACATTCTGCTGGTCTGAGTCACCACATTCTGCTGGTCTGAGTCCCCACATTCAGCTGGTCAGAGTAACCCAATTTTTGCTGGTCTGAGTCCCCACATTTTGCAGGCCTGAGGCCCCACATTTTGCTGGTCTGAGACCCCACATTCAGCTGGTCTGAGTCCCCAAATTCTGCTGGTCAGAGTTCCCACATTCAGCTGGACTGTGGCCCCACATTTTGCTGGCCTGAGTCCCCATATTCAGCTGGTCTGAGTCCAATATTCTGCAGGTTTGAGCCCCGACATTCTGCTGGTCTGAGCCCCACATTCTGCTGGTCTGAGTCCAATATTCTACTGGTTTGAGTCCCCACATTCTGCTGGTCAGAGCCCCCACATTCTGCTGGTCTGAGTCCCCACATTTTGATGCTCTGAGTCCCCACATTCTGCTGGTCTGAGTCCCCACATTCTGCTGGTCTGAGTCTCCACATTCTGCTGGTCTGAGTCACCACATTCTGCTGGTCAGAGTCCCCACATTCAGCTGGTCTGAGTCCCCACATTCTGCTGGTCTGAGTCCCCACGTTCTGCTTGTCTGAGTCCCAACATTTGATGCTCTGTGTCCCCAAATTCTGCTGCTGTGAGCCCCACATTCTGCTGGTCTGAGTCACCACATTCTGCTGGTCTGAGTCCCCACATTCTGCTGGTCGGAGTCCCCACATTCTGCTGGTCGGACTCCCCACATTTTGCTGGTCTGAGTCCCCACATTCGGCTGGTCTGAGTCGCAACATTCTGCTGGTCTGTGTCCCCACATTCTGCTGGTCTTGGTCCCCAAATGTTGATGCTCTGAGTCCCCACATTCTGCTGGTCTGAGTCCCCACATTCTGCTGGTCTGAGTCCCCCCATTCTGCTGGTCTGAGTCTCCACATTTTGCTGGTCAGAGTCCCCACATTCTGCTGGTCTGAGTCACCACATTCTGCTGGTCTGAATCCCCACATTCTGCTAGTCTGAGTCCCCACATTTTGCTAGTCTGAGTCCCCACATTCTGCTGGTCTGAGTCTCCATATTCTGCTGGTCCGAGTCACCAAATTCTGCTGGTCTAGGTCCCCACATTTTGATGCTCTGTGTCCCCAATTTCTTCTGGTCTGAGTCCCCACATTCTGCTGGTCTGAGTCCCCACATTCTGCTGGTCTGAGTCCCCACATTTTGCTGGTCTGAGTCCCCACATTCCGCTGGTCGTGGTCACCACATTTTGATGCTCAGTGTCCCCACATTCTGCCGGTCTGTGCCCCCACATTCTGCTGGTCTGAGTCCCACATTCTGCTGGTCTGCATCCCACATTCTGCTGGTCTGAGTCCAACTTTCTGCTGGTCTGAGACCCACTTTCTGCTGGTCTGAGTCCCCACATTCTGCTGGTCTGAGTCACCATGTTCTGGTGGTCTGAGTCCACACATTTTGCTGGTCGTAAACCCACATTTTGCTCTTCTGAGTCCTACAATCTGCTGTTCTGATCCCCCAAATTATGCTAGTCTGAGGCCCACAATTTGCTGCTTTGAGCCGTCATTTTCTGCTGATCTGTGTCACCAATTTCTGCTGGTCTGACGCCCACATTCTGCTGGTCTGAATCCCCACATTCAGCTGATCTGAGTCCCCACATTTTGCTGGTCTGAGTCCCCACATTTTGCTGGCCTGAGTCCCCACATTTTGCTGGTCTGAGTCCCCACATTCAGCTGGTCTGAGTCCCCACATTCTGCTGGTCTGAGTCCCCACATTCTGCTGTTCAGAGCCCCACATTCTGCTGGTCTGAGTTCCCCACATTTTGATCCTCTGAGTCCCCAAATTCTGCTGGTCTGAGTCCCCACATTCTGCTGGTCTGAGTCCCCACATTCTGCTGGTCTGAGTCACCACATTCTGCTGGTCAGAGTCCCCACATTCAGCTGGTCTGAGTCCCCACATTCTGCTGGTCTGAGTCCCCACGTTCTGCTGGTCTGAGTCCCAACATTTGATGCTCTGTGTCCCCAAATTCTGCTGCTGTGAGCCCCACATTCTGCTGGTCTGAGTCACCACATTCTGCTGGTCTGAGACCCACATTCTGCTGGTCTGAGTCCCCCACATTTTGCTGGTCTGAGTCCCCACATTTTGCTGGTCTGAGTCCCTACATTCAGCTGGTCTGAGTCCCCACATTCTGCTGGTCTGAGTCCCCACATTCTGCTGGTCTGAGACCCACATTCTGCTGGTCGGACTCCCCACATTTTGCTGGTCTGAGTCCCCACATTCGGCTGGTCTGAGTCACCACATTCTGCTGGTCTGTGTCACCACGTTCTGCTGGTCTTGGTCCCCAAATGTTGATGCTCTGAGTCCCCACATTCTGCTGGTCTGAGTCCCCACATTCTGCTGGTCTGAGTCCAATATTCTGCAGGTTTGAGCCCCCACATTCTGCTGGTCTGAGTCCCCACATTCTGCTGGTCTGAGTCCCCACATTCTGCTGGTCTGAGTCCCACATTCTGCTGGTCTGAGTCTCCACATTTTGCTGGTCTGATTCCCCTCATTGTGCTGGTCTGAGTCCCCACATTCTGCTGGTCTGACTCGCCACATTTTGCTGGTCTGAGTCTCCACATTCGGCTGGTCTGAGTCACCAAATTCTTCTCGTCTGTGTCCCCACATTCTGCTGGTCTTGGTCCCCACATTTTGATGCTCTGAGTCCCCACATTCTGCTGGTCTGAGTCCCCCACATTCTGCTGGTCTGAGTCCCCACATTCTGCTGGTCTGAGTCTCCACATTTTGCTGGTCTGAGTCCCCACATTCTGCTGGTCTGAGTCACCAAATTCTGCTGGTCTGAGTCCCCACATTCTGCTAATCTGAGTCCCCACATTTTGCTAGTCTGAGTACCCACATTCTGCTGGTCTGATTCTCCATATTCTGCTGGTCTGAGTCACCAAATTCTGCTGGTCTAGGTCCCCAAATTTTGATGCTCTGTGTCCCCACATTCTGCTGGTCTGAGTCCCCACATTCTGCTGGTCTGAGTCCCCACATTCTGCTGGTCTGAGTCCCCACATTTTGCTGGTCTGAGTCCCCACATTCCGCTGGTCGTGGTCCCCACATTTTGATGCTCTGTGTCCCCACATTCTGCTGGTCTGTGCCCCCACATTCTGCTGGTCTGAGTCCCACATTCTGGTGGTCTGGATCCCAAATTCTGCTGGTCTGAGTCCAACTTTCTGCTGGTCTGAGACCCACATTCTGCTGGTCT
The DNA here is from genome assembly GCA_026770705.1 of Isurus oxyrinchus. Taxonomy (NCBI): domain Eukaryota; kingdom Metazoa; phylum Chordata; class Chondrichthyes; order Lamniformes; family Lamnidae; genus Isurus; species Isurus oxyrinchus. Next base: position 36,449 of record JANJGN010003008.1, read on the forward strand.
GAATCCCCACATTCTGCTGGTCTGAGTCCCCATGTTTTGCTGGTCTGAGTCCCCACATTTCGCTGGTTTGACTCCCAAAATTCTGCTGGTCTGAGTCCCCACATTCTGCTGGTCTGAGGCCCCACATTCTGCTGGTCTGAGTCACCACATTCTGCTGGTCTGAGTCCCCACATTCAGCTGGTCTGAGTCCCCACATTTTGCTGGTCTGAGTCCCCACATTTTGCTGTTCGGTGTCACCACATTCTGCCGGTCTGAGTCCCCACATTTTGCTGGCCTGAGCCCCCACATTCTGCTGGTCTGAGTCCCCACATTCTGCTGGTCTGAGTCACCACATTCTGCTGGTCTGAGTCCCCACATTCTGCTGGTCTGAGTCACCAAATTCTGCTGGTCTGAGTCCCCACATTCTGCTAATCTGAGTCCCCACATTTTGCTAGTCTGAGTACCCACATTCTGCTGGTCTGATTCTCCATATTCTGCTGGTCTGAGTCACCAAATTCTGCTGGTCTAGGTCCCCAAATTTTGATGCTCTGTGTCCCCACATTCTGCTGGTCTGAGTCCCCACATTCTGCTGGTCTGAGTCCCCCACATTCTGCTGGTCTGAGTCCCCACATTTTGCTGGTCTGAGTCCCCACATTCCGCTGGTCGTGGTCCCCACATTTTGATGCTCTGTGTCCCCACATTCTGCTGGTCTGTGCCCCCACATTCTGCTGGTCTGAGTCCCACATTCTGGTGGTCTGGATCCCAAATTCTGCTGGTCTGAGTCCAACTTTCTGCTGGTCTGAGACCCACATTCTGCTGGTCTGAATCCCCACATTCTGCTGGTCTGAGTCCCCATGTTTTGCTGGTCTGAGTCCCCACATTTCGCTGGTTTGACTCCCAAAATTCTGCTGGTCTGAGTCCCCACATTCTGCTGGTCTGAGGCCCCACATTCTGCTGGTCTGAGTCACCACATTCTGCTGGTCTGAGTCCCCACATTCAGCTGGTCTGAGTCCCCACATTTTGCTGGTCTGAGTCCCCCACATTTTGCTGTTCGGTGTCACCACATTCTGCCGGTCTGAGTCCCCACATTTTGCTGGCCTGAGCCCCCACATTCTGCTGGTCTGAGTCCCCACATTCTGCTGGTCTGAGTCACCACATTCTGCTGGTCTGAGTCCCCACATTCAGCTGGTCAGAGTAACCCAATTTTTGCTGGTCTGAGTCCCCACATTTTGCAGGCCTGAGGCCCCACATTTTGCTGGTCTGAGACCCCACATTCAGCTGGTCTGAGTCCCCAAATTCTGCTGGTCAGAGTTCCCACATTCAGCTGGACTGTGTCCCCACATTTTGCTGGCCTGAGTCCCCATATTCAGCTGGTCTGAGTCCAATATTCTGCAGGTTTGAGCCCCGACATTCTGCTGGTCTGAGCCCCACATTCTGCTGGTCTGAGTCCAATATTCTACTGGTTTGAGTCCCCACATTCTGCTGGTCAGAGCCCCACATTCTGCTGGTCTGAGTCCCCACATTTTGATGCTCTGAGTCCCCACATTCTGCTGGTCTGAGTCCCCACATTCTGCTGGTCTGAGTCTCCACATTCTGCTGGTCTGAGTCACCACATTCTGCTGGTCAGAGTCCCCACATTCAGCTGGTCTGAGTCCCCACATTCTGCTGGTCTGAGTCCCCACGTTCTGCTGGTCTGAGTCCCAACATTTGATGCTCTGTGTCCCCAAATTCTGCTGCTGTGAGCCCCACATTCTGCTGGTCTGAGTCACCACATTCTGCTGGTCTGAGTCCCCACATTCTGCTGGTCGGAGTCCCCACATTCTGCTGGTCGGACTCCCCACATTTTGCTGGTCTGAGTCCCCACATTCGGCTGGTCTGAGTCGCAACATTCTGCTGGTCTGTGTCCCCACATTCTGCTGGTCTTGGTCCCCAAATGTTGATGCTCTGAGTCCCCACATTCTGCTGGTCTGAGTCCCCACATTCTGCTGGTCTGAGTCCCCCCATTCTGCTGGTCTGAGTCTCCACATTTTGCTGGTCAGAGTCCCCACATTCTGCTGGTCTGAGTCACCACATTCTGCTGGTCTGAATCCCCACATTCTGCTAGTCTGAGTCCCCACATTTTGCTAGTCTGAGTCCCCACATTCTGCTGGTCTGAGTCTCCATATTCTGCTGGTCCGAGTCACCAAATTCTGCTGGTCTAGGTCCCCACATTTTGATGCTCTGTGTCCCCAATTTCTTCTGGTCTGAGTCCCCACATTCTGCTGGTCTGAGTCCCCACATTCTGCTGGTCTGAGTCCCCACATTTTGCTGGTCTGAGTCCCCACATTCCGCTGGTCGTGGTCACCACATTTTGATGCTCAGTGTCCCCACATTCTGCCGGTCTGTGCCCCCACATTCTGCTGGTCTGAGTCCCTTATTCTGCTGGTCTGCATCCCACATTCTGCTGGTCTGAGTCCAACTTTCTGCTGGTCTGAGACCCACTTTCTGCTGGTCTGAGTCCCCACATTCAGCTGGTCTGAGTCACCATGTTCTGGTGGTCTGAGTCCACACATTTTGCTGGTCGTAAACCCACATTTTGCTCTTCTGAGTCCTACAATCTGCTGTTCTGATCCCCCAAATTATGCTAGTCTGAGGCCCACAATTTGCTGCTTTGAGCCGTCATTTTCTGCTGATCTGTGTCACCAATTTCTGCTGGTCTGACGCCCACATTCTGCTGGTCTGAATCCCCACATTCAGCTGATCTGAGTCCCCACATTTTGCTGGTCTGAGTCCCCACATTTTGCTGGCCTGAGTCCCCACATTTTGCTGGTCTGAGTCCCCACATTCAGCTGGTCTGAGTCCCCACATTCTGCTGGTCTGAGTCCCAAAATTCTGCTGGTCTGTGTCCAATATTCTACTGGTTTGAGTCCCCACATTCTGCTGTTCAGAGCCCCACATTCTGCTGGTCTGAGTCCCCACATTTTGATCCTCTGAGTCCCCACATTCTGCTGGTCTGAGTCCCCACATTCTGCTGGTCTGAGTCCCCACATTCTGCTGGTCTGAGTCACCACATTCTGCTGGTCAGAGTCCCCACATTCAGCTGGTCTGAGTCCCCACATTCTGCTGGTCTGAGTCCCCACGTTCTGCTGGTCTGAGTCCCAACATTTGATGCTCTGTGTCCCCAAATTCTGCTGCTGTGAGCCCCACATTCTGCTGGACTGAGTCACCACATTCTGCTGGTCTGAGACCCACATTCTGCTGGTCTGAGTCCCCACATTTTGCTGGTCTGAGTCCCCACATTTTGCTGGTCTGAGTCCCTACATTCAGCTGGTCTGAGTCCCCACATTCTGCTGGTCTGAGTCCCCACATTCTGCTGGTCTGAGACCCACATTCTGCTGGTCGGACTCCCCACATTTTGCTGGTCTGAGTCCCCACATTCGGCTGGTCTGAGTCACCACATTCTGCTGGTCTGTGTCACCACGTTCTGCTGGTCTTGGTCCCCAAATGTTGATGCTCTGAGTCCCCACATTCTGCTGGTCTGAGTCCCCACATTCTGCTGGTCTGAGTCCCCACATTCTGCTGGTCTGAGTCTCCACATTTTGCTGGTCAGAGTCCCCACATTCTGCTGGTCTGAGTCACCACATTCTGCTGGTCTGAATCCCCACATTCTGCTAGTCTGAGTCCCCACATTTTGCTGGTCTGAGTCCCCACATTCTGCTGGTCTGAGTCTCCATATTCGGCTGGTCCGAGTCACCAAATTCTGCTGGTCTAGGTCCCCACATTTTGATGCTCTGTGTCCCCAATTTCTTCTGGTCTGAGTCCCCACATTCTGCTGGTCTGAGTCCCCACATTCTGCTGGTCTGAGTCCCCACATTTTGCTGGTCTGAGTCCCCACATTCCGCTGGTCGTGGTCACCACATTTTGATGCTCAGTGTCCCCACATTCTGCCGGTCTGTGCCCCTACATTCTGCTGGTCTGAGTCCCACATTCTGCTGGTCTGCATCCCACATTCTGCTGGTCTGAGTCCAACTTTCTGCTGGTCTGAGACCCACTTTCTGCTGGTCTGAGACCCCACATTCTGCTGGTCTGAGTCACCATGTTCTGGTGGTCTGAGTCCACACATTTTGCTATTCTTAAACCCACATTTTGCTCTTCTGAGTCCTACAATCTGCTGTTCTGATCCCTCAAATTATGCTAGTCTGAGGCCCACAATTTGCTGCTTTGAGCCGTCATTTTCTGCTGATCTGTGCCACCAATTTCTGCTGGACTGACGCCCACATTCTGCTGGCCTGAATCCCCACATTCAGCTGGTCTGAGTCCCCACATTTTGCTGGTCTGAGTCCCCACATTTTGCTGGCCTGAGTCCCCACATTTTGCTGGTCTGAGTCCCCACATTCAGCTGGTCTGAGTCCCCACATTCTGCTGGTCTGAGTCCCCAAATTCTGCTGGTCTGTGTCCCCACATTCTGCTGGTCGGACTCCCCATATTTTGCTGGTCTGAGTCCCCACATTCGGCTGGTCTGAGTCACCACATTCTGCTGGTCTGTGTCCCCACATTCTGCTGGTCTTGGTCCCCAAATGTTGATGCTCTGAGTCCCCACATTCTGCGGGTCTGAGTCCCCACATTCTGCTGGTCTGAGTCCCCACATTCTGCTGGTCTGAGTCTCCACATTTTGCTGGTCTGAGTCCCCACATTCTGCTGGTCTGAGTCACCACATTCTGCTGGTCTGAATCCCCACATTCTGCTAGTCTGAGTCCCCACATTTTGCTAGTCTGAGTCCCCACATCCTGCTGGTCTGAGTCTCCATATTCTGCTGGTCTGAGTCACCAAATTCTGCTGGTCTAGGTCCCCACATTTTGATGCTCTGTGTCCCAAATTTCTTCTGGTCTGAGTCCCCAAATTCTGCTGGTCTGAGTCCCCACATTCTGCTGGTCTGAGTCCCCACATTTTGCTGGTCTGAGGCCCCAAATTCTGCTGGTCTGTGTCCCCACATTCTGCCGATCTGAGTCCTCACATTTTGCTGGCCTGAGCCCCCACATTCTGCTGGTCTGAGTCCCCACATTCAGCTGGTCTGAATCCCCACATTCTGCTGGTCTGAGTCCCCACATTCAGCTGGTCTGAGTCCCCGCATTTTGCTTGCCTGAGTCCCCACATTTTGCTGGTCTGAGTCCCCACATTCTGCTGGTCTGAGTCCCCACATTCTGCTGGTCTGAGTCCAATATTCTCCAGGTTTGAGTCCCCACATTCTGCTGGTCTGATCCCCACATTCTGCTGGTCTGTGTCCCCACATTTTGATGCTCTGAGTCCCCACATTCTGCTGGTCTGAGTCCCCACATTCTGCTGGTCTGAGTCCCCACATTCTGCTGGTCTGAGTCTCCACATTTTGTTGGTCTGAGTCCCCACATTCTGCTGGTCTGAGTCACCACATTCTGCTGGTCTGAGTCCCCACATTCTGCTGGTCTGAGTCCCCACATTCTGCCGGTCTGAGTCGCCACATTCTGTGGGTCTGAGTCCCCACAGTTTCCTGGTCTGAGTCCCCACATTCAGCTGGTCTGAGTCCGCACATCCTGCTGGTCTGAGTCCCCACATTCTGCTTGTCTTAGTCCCCACATTTTGCTGGTCTGAGTCCCCACATTTTGCTGGCCTGAGTCCCCACATTTTGCAGGTCTGAGTCCCCACATTCAGCTGGTCTGAGTCCCCACATCCTGCTGGTCTGAGTCTCCATATTCTGCTGGTCCGAGTCACCAAATTCTGCTGGTCTAGGTCCCCACATTTTGATGCTCTGTGTCCCCAATTTCTTCTGGTCTGAGTACCCACATTCTGCTGGTCTGAGTCCCCACATTCTGCTGGTCTGAGTCGGCACATTTTGCTGGTCTGTGTCCCCACATTCCGCTGGTCGTGGTCACCACATTTTGATGCTCAGTGTCCCCACATTCTGCCGGTCTGTGCCCCCACATTCTGCTGGTCTGAGTCCCACATTCTGCTGGTCTGCATCCCACATTCTGCTGGTCTGAGTCCAACTTTCTGCTGGTCTGAGACCCACTTTCTGCTGGTCTGAGTCCCCACATTCTGCTGGTCTGAGTCACCATGTTCTGGTGGTCTGAGTCCACACATTTTGCTGGTCTTAAACCCACATTTTGCTCTTCTGAGTCCTACAATCTGCTGTTCTGATCCCCCAAATTATGCTAGTCTGAGGCCCACAATTTGCTGCTTTGAGCCGTCATTTTCTGCTGATCTGTGTCACCAATTTCTGCTGGTCTGACGCCCACATTCTGCTGGTCTGAATCCCCACATTCAGCTGATCTGAGTCCGCACATTTTGCTGGTCTGAGTCCCCACATTTTGCTGGCCTGAGTCCCCACATTTTGCTGGTCTGAGTCCCCACATTCAGCTGGTCTGAGTCCCCACATTCTGCTGGTCTGAGTCCCAAAATTCTGCTGGTCTGTGTCCAATATTCTACTGGTTTGAGTCCCCACATTCTGCTGTTCAGAGCCCCACATTCTGCTGGACTGAGTCCCCACATTTTGATCCTCTGAGTCCCCACATTCTGCTGGTCTGAGTCCCCACATTCTGCTGGTCTGAGTCCCCACATTCTGCTGGTCTGAGTCACCACATTCTGCTGGTCAGAGTCCCCACATTCAGCTGGTCTGAGTCCCCACATTCTGCTGGTCTGAGTCCCCAAGTTCTGCTGGTCTGAGTCACCACATTCTGCTGGTCAGAGTGCCCACATTCAGCTGGTCTGAGCCCCCACATTCTGCTGGTCTGAGTCACCACATTCTGCTGGTCTGAGTCCCCACATTCTGCTGGTCGGAGTCCCCACATTCTGCTGGTCGGACTCCCCACATTTTGCTGGTCTGAGTCCCCACATTCGGCTGGTCTGAGTCGCAACATTCTGCTGGTCTGTGTCCCCACATTCTGCTGGTCTTGGTCCCCAAATGTTGATGCTCTGAGTCCCCACATTCTGCTGGTCTGAGTTCCCCCCATTCTGCTGGTCTGAGTCTCCACATTTTGCTGGTCAGAGTCCCCACATTCTGCTGGTCTGAGTCACCACATTCTGCTGGTCTGAATCCCCACATTCTGCTAGTCTGAGTCCCCACATTTTGCTTGTCTGAGTCCCCACATTCTGCTGGTCTGAGTCTCCATATTCTGCTGGTCCGAGTCACCAAATTCTGCTGGTCTAGGTCCCCACATTTTGATGCTCTGTGTCCCCAATTTCTTCTGGTCTGAGTCACCACATTCTGCTGGTCTGAGTCCCCACATTCTGCTGGTCTGAGTCCCCACATTTTGCTGGTCTGAGTCCCCACATTCCGCTGGTCGTGGTCACCACATTTTGATGCTCAGTGTCCCCACATTCTGCCGGTCTGTGCCCCCACATTCTGCTGGTCTGAGTCCCACATTCTGCTGGTCTGCATCCCACATTCTGCTGGTCTGAGTCCAACTTTCTGCTGGTCTGAGACCCACTTTCTGCTGGTCTGAGTCCCCACATTCTGCTGGTCTGAGTCACCATGTTCTGGTGGTCTGAGTCCACACATTTTGCTGGTCTTAAACCCACATTTTGCTCTTCTGAGTCCTACAATCTGCTGTTCTGATCCCCCAAATTATGCTAGTCTGAGGCCCACAATTTGCTGCTTTGAGCCGTCATTTTCTGCTGATCTGTGTCACCAATTTCTGCTGGTCTGACGCCCACATTCTGCTGGTCTGAATCCCCACATTCAGCTGATCTGAGTCCCCACATTTTGCTGGTCTGAGTCCCCACATTTTGCTGGCCTGAGTCCCCACATTTTGCTGGTCTGAGTCCCCACATTCAGCTGGTCTGAGTCCCCACATTCTGCTGGTCTGAGTCCCAAAATTCTGCTGGACTGTGTCCAATATTCTACTGGTTTGAGTCCCCACATTCTGCTGTTCAGAGCCCCACATTCTGCTGGTCTGAGTCCCCACATTTTGATCCTCTGAGTCCCCACATTCTGCTGGTCTGAGTCCCCACATTCTGCTGGTCTGAGTCCCCACATTCTGCTGGTCTGAGTCACCACATTCTGCTGGTCAGAGTCCCCACATTCAGCTGGTCTGAGTCCCCACATTCTGCTGGTCTGAGTCCCCACGTTCTGCTGGTCTGAGTCCCAACATTTGATGCTCTGTGTCCCCAAATTCTGCTGCTGTGAGCCCCACATTCTGCTGGTCTGAGTCACCACATTCTGCTGGTCTGAGACCCACATTCTGCTGGTCTGAGTCCCCACATTTTGCTGGTCTGAGTCCCCACATTTTGCTGGTCTGAGTCCCCACATTCAGCTGGTCTGAGTCCCCACATTCTGCTGGTCTGAGTCCCCACATTCTGCTGGTCTGAGACTCACATTCTGCTGGTCGGACTCCCCACATTTTGCTGGTCTGAGTCCCCACATTCGGCTGGTCTGAGTCACCACATTCTGCTGGTCTGTGTCACCACATTCTGCTGGTCTTGGTCCCCAAATGTTGATGCTCTGAGTCCCCACATTCTGCTGGTCTGAGTCCCCACATTCTGCTGGTCTGAGTCCCCACATTCTGCTGGTCTGAGTCTCCACATTTTGCTGGTCAGAGTCCCCACATTCTGCTGGTCTGAGTCACCACATTCTGCTGGTCTGAATCCCCACATTCTGCTAGTCTGAGTCCCCACATTTTGCTGGTCTGAGTCCCCACATTCTGCTGGTCTGAGTCTCCATATTCGGCTGGTCCGAGTCACCAAATTCTGCTGGTCTAGGTCCCCACATTTTGATGCTCTGTGTCCCCAATTTCTTCTGGTCTGAGTCCCCACATTCTGCTGGTCTGAGTCCCCACATTCTGCTGGTCTGAGTCCCCACATTTTGCTGGTCTGAGTCCCCACATTCCGCTGGTCGTGGTCACCACATTTTGATGCTCAGTGTCCCCACATTCTGCCGGTCTGTGCCCCCACATTCTGCTGGTCTGAGTCCCACATTCTGCTGGTCTGGATCCCACATTCTGCTGGTCTGAGTCCAACTTTCTGCTGGTCTGAGACCCACTTTCTGCTGGTCTGAGACCCCACATTCTGCTGGTCTGAGTCACCATGTTCTGGTGGTCTGAGTCCACACATTTTGCTATTCTTAAACCCACATTTTGCTCTTCTGAGTCCTACAATCTGCTGTTCTGATCCCCCAAATTATGCTAGTCTGAGGCCCACAATTTGCTGCTTTGAGCCGTCATTTTCTGCTGAACTGTGCCACCAATTTCTGCTGGACTGACGCCCACATTCTGCTGGTCTGAATCCCCACATTCAGCTGGTCTGAGTCCCCACATTTTGCTGGTCTGAGTCCCCACATTTTGCTGGCCTGAGTCCCCACATTTTGCTGGTCTGAGTCCCCACATTCAGCTGGTCTGAGTCCCCACATTCTGCTGGTCTGAGTCCCCAAATTCTGCTGGTCTGTGTCCCCACATTCTGCTGGTCGGACTCCCCACATTTTGCTGGTCTGAGTCCCCACATTCGGCTGGTCTGAGTCACCACATTCTGCTGGTCTGTGTCCCCACATTCTGCTGGTCTTGGTCCCCAAATGTTGATGCTCTGAGTCCCCACATTCTGCGGGTCTGAGTCCCCACATTCTGCTGGTCTGAGTCCCCACATTCTGCTGGTCTGAGTCTCCACATTTTGCTGGTCTGAGTCCCCACATTCTGCTGGTCTGAGTCACCACATTCTGCTGGTCTGAATCCCCACATTCTGCTAGTCTGAGTCCCCACATTTTGCTAGTCTGAGTCCCCACATTCTGCTGGTCTGAGTCTCCATATTCTGCTGGTCTGAGTCACCAAATTCTGCTGGTCTAGGTCCCCACATTTTGATGCTCTGTGTCCCCAATTTCTTCTGGTCTGAGGCCCCAAATTCTGCTGGTCTGTGTCCCCACATTCTGCCGATCTGAGTCCTCACATTTTGCTGGCCTGAGCCCCCACATTCTGCTGGTCTGAGTCCCCACATTCAGCTGGTCTGAATCCCCACATTCTGCTGGTCTGAGTCCCCACATTCAGCTGGTCTGAGTCCCCGCATTTTGCTTGCCTGAGTCCCCACATTTTGCTGGTCTGAGTCCCCACATTCTGCTGGTCTGAGTCCCCACATTCTGCTGGTCTGAGTCCAATATTCTGCAGGTTTGAGCCCCCACATTCTGCTGGTCTGAGTCCCCACATTCTGCTGGTCTGAGTCCAATATTCTCCAGGTTTGAGTCCCCACATTCTGCTGGTCTGATCCCCACATTCTGCTGGTCTGTGTCCCCACATTTTGATGCTCTGAGTCCCCACATTCTGCTGGTCTGAGTCCCCACATTCTGCTGGTCTGAGTCCCCACATTCTGCTGGTCTGAGTCTCCACATTTTGTTGGTCTGAGTCCCCACATTCTGCTGGTCTGAGTCACCACATTCTGCTGGTCTGAGTCCCCACATTCTGCTGGTCTGAGTCCCCACATTCTGCTGGTCTGAGTCGCCACATTCTGTGGGTCTGAGTCCCCACAGTTTCCTGGTCTGAGTCCCCACATTCAGCTGGTCTGAGTCCGCACATCCTGCTGGTCTGAGTCCCCACATTCTGCTTGTCTTAGTCCCCACATTTTGCTGGTCTGAGTCCCCACATTTTGCTGGCCTGAGTGCCCACATTTTGCAGGTCTGAGTACCCACATTCAGCTGGTCTGAGTCCCCACATCCTGCTGGTCTGAGTCTCCATATTCTGCTGGTCCGAGTCACCAAATTCTGCTGGTCTAGGTCCCCACATTTTGATGCTCTGTGTCCCCAATTTCTTCTGGTCTGAGTCCCCACATTCTGCTGGTCTGAGTCCCCACATTCTGCTGGTCTGAGTCCCCACATTTTGCTGGTCTGAGTCCCCACATTCCGCTGGTCGTGGTCACCACATTTTGATGCTCAGTGTCCCCACATTCTGCCGGTCTGTGCCCCCACATTCTGCTGGTCTGAGTCCCACATTCTGCTGGTCTGAGTCCAACTTTCTGCTGGTCTGAGACCCACTTTCTGCTGGTCTGAGTCCCCACATTCTGCTGGTCTGAGTCACCATGTTCTGGTGGTCTGAGTCCACACATTTTGCTGGTCTTAAACCCACATTTTGCTCTTCTGAGTCCTACAATCTGCTGTTCTGATCCCCCAAATTATGCTAGTCTGAGGCCCACAATTTGCTGCTTTGAGCCGTCATTTTCTGCTGATCTGTGTCACCAATTTCTGCTGGTCTGACGCCCACATTCTGCTGGTCTGAATCCCCACATTCAGCAGATCTGAGTCCCCACATTTTGCTGGTCTGAGTCCCCACATTTTGCTGGCCTGAGTCCCCACATTTTGCTGGTCTGAGTCCCCACATTCAGCTGGTCTGAGTCCCCACATTCTGCTGGTCTGAGTCCCAAAATTCTGCTGGTCTGTGTCCAATATTCTACTGGTTTGAGTCCCCACATTCTGCTGTTCAGAGCCCCACATTCTGCTGGTCTGAGTCCCCACATTTTGATCCTCTGAGTCCCCACATTCTGCTGGTCTGAGTCCCCACATTCTGCTGGTCTGAGTCCCCACATTCTGCTGGTCTGAGTCACCACATTCTGCTGGTCAGAGTCCCCACATTCAGCTGGTCTGAGTCCCCACATTCTGCTGGACTGAGTCCCCACGTTCTGCTGGTCTGAGTCCCAACATTTGATGCTCTGTGTCCCCAAATTCTGCTGCTGTGAGCCCCACATTCTGCTGGTCTGAGTCACCACATTCTGCTGGTCTGAGACCCACATTCTGCTGGTCTGAGTCCCCACATTTTGCTGGTCTGAGTCCCCACATTTTGCTGGTCTGAGTCCCCACATTCAGCTGGTCTGAGTCCCCACATTCTGCTGGTCTGAGTCCCCACATTCTGCTGGTCTGAGACTCACATTCTGCTGGTCGGACTCCCCACATTTTGCTGGTCTGAGTCCCCACATTCGGCTGGTCTGAGTCACCACATTCTGCTGGTCTGTGTCACCACATTCTGCTGGTCTTGGTCCCCAAATGTTGATGCTCTGAGTCCCCACATTCTGCTGGTCTGAGTCCCCACATTCTGCTGGTCTGAGTCCCCACATTCTGCTGGTCTGAGTCTCCACATTTTGCTGGTCAGAGTCCCCACATTCTGCTGGTCTGAGTCACCACATTCTGCTGGTCTGAATCCCCACATTCTGCTAGTCTGAGTCCCCACATTTTGCTGGTCTGAGTCCCCACATTCTGCTGGTCTGAGTCTCCATATTCGGCTGGTCCGAGTCACCAAATTCTGCTGGTCTAGGTCCCCACATTTTGATGCTCTGTGTCCCCAATTTCTTCTGGTCTGAGTCCCCACATTCTGCTGGTCTGAGTCCCCACATTCTGCTGGTCTGAGTCCCCACATTTTGCTGGTCTGAGTCCCCACATTCCGCTGGTCGTGGTCACCACATTTTGATGCTCAGTGTCCCCACATTCTGCCGGTCTGTGCCCCCACATTCTGCTGGTCTGAGTCCCACATTCTGCTGGTCTGGATCCCACATTCTGCTGGTCTGAGTCCAACTTTCTGCTGGTCTGAGACCCACTTTCTGCTGGTCTGAGACCCCACATTCTGCTGGTCTGAGTCACCATGTTCTGGTGGTCTGAGTCCACACATTTTGCTATTCTTAAACCCACATTTTGCTCTTCTGAGTCCTACAATCTGCTGTTCTGATCCTCCAAATTATGCTAGTCTGAGGCCCACAATTTGCTGCTTTGAGCCGTCATTTTCTGCTGATCTGTGCCACCAATTTCTGCTGGACTGACGCCCACATTCTGCTGGTCTGAATCCCCACATTCAGCTGGTCTGAGTCCCCACATTTTGCTGGTCTGAGTCCCCACATTTTGCTGGCCTGAGTCCCCACATTTTGCTGGTCTGAGTCCCCACATTCAGCTGGTCTGAGTCCCCACATTCTGCTGGTCTGAGTCCCCAAATTCTGCTGGTCTGTGTCCCCACATTCTGCTGGTCGGACTCCCCACATTTTGCTGGTCTGAGTCCCCACATTCTGCTGGTCTGAGTCACCACATTCTGCTGGTCTGTGTCCCCACATTCTGCTGGTCTTGGTCCCCAAATGTTGATGCTCTGAGTCCCCACATTCTGCGGGTCTGAGTCCCCACATTCTGCTGGTCTGAGTCCCCACATTCTGCTGGTCTGAGTCTCCACATTTTGCTGGTCTGAGTCCCCACATTCTGCTGGTCTGAGTCACCACATTCTGCTGGTCTGAATCCCCACATTCTGCTAGTCTGAGTCCCCACATTTTGCTAGTCTGAGTCCCCACATTCTGCTGGTCTGAGTCTCCATATTCTGCTGGTCTGAGTCACCAAATTCTGCTGGTCTAGGTCCCCACATTTTGATGCTCTGTGTCCCCAATTTCTTCTGGTCTGAGTCCCCAAATTCTGCTGGTCTGAGTCCCCACATTCTGCTGGTCTGAGTCCCCACATTTTGCTGGTCTGAGGCCCCAAATTCTGCTGGTCTGTGTCCCCACATTCTGCCGATCTGAGTCCTCACATTTTGCTGGCATGAGCCCCCACATTCTGCTGGTCTGAGTCCCCACATTCAGCTGGTCTGAATCCCCACATTCTGCTGGTCTGAGTCCCCACATTCAGCTGGTCTGAGTCCCCGCATTTTGCTTGCCTGAGTCCCCACATTTTGCTGGTCTGAGTCCCCACATTCTGCTGGTCTGAGTCTCCATATTCGGCTGGTCCGAGTCACCAAATTCTGCTGGTCTAGGTCCCCACATTTTGATGCTCTGTGTCCCCAATTTCTTCTGGTCTGAGTCCCCACATTCTGCTGGTCTGAGTCCCCACATTCTGCTGGTCTGAGTCCCCACATTTTGCTGGTCTGAGTCCCCACATTCAGCTGGTCTGAGTCCCCACATTCTGCTGGTCTGAGTCCCCAAATTCTGCTGGTCTGTGTCCCCACATTCTGCTGGTCGGACTCCCCACATTTTGCTGGTCTGAGTCCCCACATTCGGCTGGTCTGAGTCACCACATTCTGCTGGTCTGTGTCCCCACATTCTGCTGGTCTTGGTCCCCAAATGTTGATGCTCTGAGTCCCCACATTCTGCGTGTCTGAGTCCCCACATTCTGCTGGTCTGAGTCCCCACATTCTGCTGGTCTGAGTCTCCACATTTTGCTGGTCTGAGTCCCCACATTCTGCTGGTCTGAGTCCCCACATTCTGCTGGTCTGAATCCCCACATTCTGCTGGTCTGAGTCCCCACATTCAGCTGGTCTGAGTCCCCGCATTTTGCTTGCCTGAGTCCCCACATTTTGCTGGTCTGAGTCCCCACATTCTGCTGATCTGAGTCCCCACATTCTGCTGGTCTGAGTCCAATATTCTGCAGGTTTGAGCCCCCACATTCTGCTGGTCTGAGTCCCCACATTCTGCTGGTCTGAGTCCAATATTCTCCAGGTTTGAGTCCCCACATTCTGCTGGTCTGATCCCCACATTCTGCTGGTCTGTGTCCCCACATTTTGATGCTCTGAGTCCCCACATTCTGCTGGTCTGAGTCCCCACATTCTGCTGGTCTGAGTCCCCACATTCTGCTGGTCTGAGTCTCCACATTTTGTTGGTCTGAGTCCCCACATTCTGCTGGTCTGAGTCACCACATTCTGCTGGTCTGAGTCCCCACATTCTGCTGGTCTGAGTCCCCACATTCTGCTGGTCTGAGTCGCCACATTCTGTGGGTCTGAGTCCCCACAGTTTCCTGGTCTGAGTCCCCACATTCAGCTGGTCTGAGTCCGCACATCCTGCTGGTCTGAGTCCCCACATTCTGCTTGTCTTAGTCCCCACATTTTGCTGGTCTGAGTCCCCACATTTTGCTGGCCTGAGTCCCCACATTTTGCAGGTCTGAGTACCCACATTCAGCTGGTCTGAGTCCCCACATCCTGCTGGTCTGAGTCTCCATATTCTGCTGGTCCGAGTCACCAAATTCTGCTGGTCTAGGTCCCCACATTTTGATGCTCTGTGTCCCCAATTTCTTCTGGTCTGAGTCCCCACATTCTGCTGGTCTGAGTCCCCACATTCTGCTGGTCTGAGTCCCCACATTTTGCTGGTCTGAGTCCCCACATTCCGCTGGTCGTGGTCACCACATTTTGATGCTCAGTGTCCCCACATTCTGCCGGTCTGTGCCCCCACATTCTGCTGGTCTGAGTCCCACATTCTGCTGGTCTGCATCCCACATTCTGCTGGTCTGAGTCCAACTTTCTGCTGGTCTGAGACCCACTTTCTGCTGGTCTGAGTCCCCACATTCTGCTGGTCTGAGTCACCATGTTCTGGTGGTCTGAGTCCACACATTTTGCTGGTCTTAAACCCACATTTTGCTCTTCTGAGTCCTACAATCTGCTGTTCTGATCCCCCAAATTATGCTAGTCTGAGGCCCACAATTTGCTGCTTTGAGCCGTCATTTTCTGCTGATCTGTGTCACCAATTTCTGCTGGTCTGACGCCCACATTCTGCTGGTCTGAATCCCCACATTCAGCAGATCTGAGTCCCCACATTTTGCTGGTCTGAGTCCCCACATTTTGCTGGCCTGAGTCCCCACATTTTGCTGGTCTGAGTCCCCACATTCAGCTGGTCTGAGTCCCCACATTCTGCTGGTCTGAGTCCCAAAATTCTGCTGGTCTGTGTCCAATATTCTACTGGTCTGAGTCCCCACATTCTGCTGTTCAGAGCCCCACATTCTGCTGGTCTGAGTCCCCACATTTTGATCCTCTGAGTCCCCACATTCTGCTGGTCTGAGTCCCCACATTCTGCTGGTCTGAGTCCCCACATTCTGCTGGTCTGAGTCACCACATTCTGCTGGTCAGAGTCCCCACATTCAGCTGGTCTGAGTCCCCACATTCTGCTGGTCTGAGTCCCCACGTTCTGCTGGTCTGAGTCCCAACATTTGATGCTCTGTGTCCCCAAATTCTGCTGCTGTGAGCCCCACATTCTGCTGGTCTGAGTCACCACATTCTGCTGGTCTGAGACCCACATTCTGCTGGTCTGAGTCCCCACATTTTGCTGGTCTGAGTCCCCACATTTTGCTGGTCTGAGTCCCCACATTCAGCTGGTCTGAGTCCCCACATTCTGCTGGTCTGAGTCCCCACATTCTGCTGGTCTGAGACTCACATTCTGCTGGTCGGACTCCCCACATTTTGCTGGTCTGAGTCCCCACATTCGGCTGGTCTGAGTCACCACATTCTGCTGGTCTGTGTCACCACATTCTGCTGGTCTTGGTCCCCAAATGTTGATGCTCTGAGTCCCCACATTCTGCTGGTCTGAGTCCCCACATTCTGCTGGTCTGAGTCCCCACATTCTGCTGGTCTGAGTCTCCACATTTTGCTGGTCAGAGTCCCCACATTCTGCTGGTCTGAGTCACCACATTCTGCTGGTCTGAATCCCCACATTCTGCTAGTCTGAGTCCCCACATTTTGCTGGTCTGAGTCCCCACATTCTGCTGGTCTGAGTCTCCATATTCGGCTGGTCCGAGTCACCAAATTCTGCTGGTCTAGGTCCCCACATTTTGATGCTCTGTGTCCCCAATTTCTTCTGGTCTGAGTCCCCACATTCTGCTGGTCTGAGTCCCCACATTCTGCTGGTCTGAGTCCCCACATTTTGCTGGTCTGAGTCCCCACATTCCGCTGGTCGTGGTCACCACATTTTGATGCTCAGTGTCCCCACATTCTGCCGGTCTGTGCCCCCACATTCTGCTGGTCTGAGTCCCACATTCTGCTGGTCTGGATCCCACATTCTGCTGGTCTGAGTCCAACTTTCTGCTGGTCTGAGACCCACTTTCTGCTGGTCTGAGACCCCACATTC